>ML307056.1:0-59751 GCA_005239505.1 Nicotiana paniculata | reverse complement strand
TATTAATTACTGTCACTTCTATCCCTATAAATTTCCTTTTCAATTGGCAAGTTCTCCATTTTTCTTTCCGTAATTGAGTTCTCCATTCCAAGAGCATATTCCTAAGTTTTGGATGAGATTCTTAAAAAAAAAAAGTTATTAAAATATATTAGTATTCCAATATATCTACTTGTATTCCAATAGAAGTAACGATATATCTACCGATATTCCAATCATAAAATTATATTCCAAATTAAAGACTAATCTTCTAATCGAACTAACAATAAATTTATAAGTATTCCAATAAAATTTATAAATATTCCAATACGAAAAGTTATTACAGTATGTATACCAGCATTCTAACCAAATCAACATTATATCTGCATCCAATCAAAAATTAATTGTACATGCACCTACTACTATTCCATTAAAACTAATAGAAACTAACATTCTAGTATAAAAACTAACAGTATGTTTATAGTATTTCATATGAACTACAATATTCAATTTTAATGTATTCGATTTTAAAATATAGTATTCAATTTGCAACTGCAATATTCATTTAAAAAACACAATATTCCATTCAAAACTATAATATTTAATTCAAAATATAATATTCAAATCAAAATTATTTATGGTATTCAAATAAGACTATAACATCTAATTAATTTAATTGTTTTCAATTAATTTGCATAAAAAGGGTTCAAATTACACTATTTTAGGTGCCCATTTCTCTTCTAATTAATGACATTAAACATTTGCCTAAAACTAATTTTTCTTTACCGTTCCAAGCACCACCCCATACCCCTTTTAGACCCTTCTAGAAAATCACATAAATTATATTGGTATTCATTTTCTTTTTCCTTTTTCTATAACTTTTTAGAATAATCTCAACCATCAATTTCTAATCCTAAGGCCAAGATGATTTTAACTATGAAACCCTAGCCATTTCCTCATCTCTCTCTTCCTCTCTTTCTCTGCGACGACAGAGCCGACATTTGGCTCTATCTCCATTTCTAACCAAGCTTTGACCTTCACCACCCAAGACCTGAACCTTGCGTGCCTATTCAAGCATAAGAGATCTCTTTTCGCCTTCACTTTTGCTGGTTTGTAGATGCATTATCATTTTTTTTCCGCCCCAAAGCAAATTAAATCTTCACATTGCAGTCGATAATATCTCCGTTTTTGGCACTTTCTGTGGCGTATCTCTGCCATATCAAGAGGTATACGCTAATTTAATCATTTTTCGATTTTAGCTCTCTGAATTTTCCATTATCTCTCTTTCTTTTTCCTCGAAATGGATCTGCCATGAAAGAGCACCCAACGTTCAAATTTGAACGTCCCTTGACTCGATTTTGAACCTAAAAATCCCGCCTAAACTAACTCTAGAGGAACCCTAACTCGCCTCTTTAAATACTATCCATTAGCGGAGAGGTTCGGGGGCCGCCCACAAATCTAGTACTACTACTGTTGTCTTACCTTTACCTCTTTTGAAAACTCTCTAGTCTATATACGCAACCAAAACAGAGTTTGGAGTTCGTTAGCAGTTTGAGGTAGCCGGAGATAGTTGACCCTTTTGACACGCTCCAGTTCCTGCACCGCAAAAGGTCAGTAACTTTTCTTCTCTTTGTTTATTTCGACTCTAAAATTTGAAGAACTTTTATGTTGTGGTACTTTCTGTGAAGATTTTAGCTTTTTGGTTTTGTTAAAAATAGATGGTTAATATGCCTTTTGTTGCCTAATTTTGAGTCGTCATTCTGTTCTTCTTAGAAATCCTATATTAGGATTTTTCTCTTACTGGTATTTATAATATCATGTCATTAAGAAAATGTATGTCTTGGTTGTGCAATTGTCTGTATTGACCGAGAAGTATTTGATAAAATGCCTACATGAACAATCTTTTGTCATGGCTGTGGATAAGAAGGGCAACTCGTTTAGTCAGTAGTAAATAATAATCTCGCAATACTATTTTAGATGGATGTAGTATTTGCTCACTTAAATATCGCATAAAAGAGATGATACAACTCGTTAATGTGACGGGTATGCCTTCTCCTATTTTTTAGATTACAAAGCATGATAGAAGGTATATTTATTCATAGAATATGTAAATCTTATATACAAAATTCAAATATTGTATATATGATTTTCTTTATCTTTTAGAAATAATGCTTATAAGATTCTAAAATATTTTTTGCTCGAAAGATATTGAACCCAAAATAAACGTAGGCTGTTATATGAGACGTACGATTTTCTTTGTGCTTAATATAGATCTCGTTTTATTCAATTTGTTTGCTTGAAATCTTTAAAGCAAAAAAGAAAGTTCTGTTTAATCTACATAACTCCGAATAATATTATTCTGATCTATCATTTTCACTCATCTACTTGAAAACGAAATATAAATATGAACTCATCGTGAATTTATGAATTGAACTTCTCTGGCCTATTTGTTCTTAGAAATAGGATCTAATTTGCTACTATACTCGTTCATCTTAATGGATGAAAGTGGGAGTAAGCAGTTCTGAGTCTATTATCTCTACATGGTTAATAGATATTCCTTAGCGTTCTAATAAAGTAGACAAATGTACATGACTGTAGTTTGATGGAAATCTTATGTTAGACATTGGTATATTGTTATTATGTATTAGAATGAGGATGAAAACTTCCAACTCATGAAATATAGTTATTCACTGCCCAAATAGTAATTGCGTTAAGAAGTATTCTTCTAATGCTCTAGATCATCTTTGTACTTAAAATGGATTAGTTAAGTTTGAGTAATGTGATAAATGACTTATACTAACTTACAGTGTAATTATTAAGTAATTTATAACGAGAAAGTATTTTGTTAAGATCTTACTGTATTTGCAGGATAACAATGGCTATACCCGTGGTAGTCTGAGTTTTACTCATTGTTAAAATATATTTATTCCGAAACCTTTGCCATAAATATATGAGTTTTTTATCGAGATGTGGTGCTTGAATATTAGATTGTCATGTGTATCTACTGTTGTCTTATTATTTTAGCTCGCTAGAAAGCATACCATTAGGATATTTTAATGTCTAATCTCAAAACCTGAAGTAAAGATGAGAATGATCTCCTTGCAGATTTATACTTTATGTTTATGAATCCTTAATTAATTTATGTCTTTTATTTATCTCTTTAAATATCTACTTTTCTAATTTTCGTTATTTATTTGCCTTTGCATATGCACGAGGATTAACAAGAGTCTTAATGCAAGACTTGTCTGTCACGCATCGCACTAGCATGAAGTCAATACTATGGATTTAGGCTATACATTGGACATCAAGAAAACAAGAAAATTTGCTTGGGGTCGCCTATGGTGACTTTCATTATTCTTTACTCATTTTGTCTAAATACATTTGTTAACTTTTGGTTTCTCGATTTTTATCTATAACTGATGGTTAATCTTTTCATGAGGGATTACAACTCTAATTTTAGTAAGGCATTTGGTTGATTAAGGACTTTAAAGCTTTATCACCTAGCGTGGTGCGAATGCCGTCTTTGATACCTAAAGGGAAAAAACTATTTCTTTTCAATCACATCAGGACAAATTGGAACATAGTTTTAAAAAAACAAAAAAAGTCTTTGAGTTGAAATTTTGAAGAAGTTTAGTGATTCCATCAAGTCACTTTCTTAGAAAACAAAAGTAGTCGTTGAAACTCCATTTATAACGTCAATGTTATAGTGATCACGTATTAATAAGTTGTCTTCTCTAAAACCATGTCAAAATGCTATGTTTCAACAAGTTTTAAATAATTAACCTAAGGTTGGTTGGTAATCATTATTAATGGATCCTAAAGAGTGCCTAAAACCTTCTCTTTAAGATAACAAGAACCCTTACCTAGAATTCTTAAGGTTAAACAGACCATAAAAAAGAGTTTGACTTAAGCTTTAAAAAATAGGTGTCCTAATTCACCTTAGAATTAATTAGGTGGCGACTCTCCTAAAATTAATTAAACCTCAGGATTACCAATATATTATACTCTAATTTGACTCGGTTAAAATGGGGTATAACACACGCTTAAATCCTAAGTTGTTATTTCATATGGAATATGGTGCATTGTATATACGGGGGAAACATGTTGGGTAGGAAAGGCAATCCACGTCTGCTTGACCGGGTTCACCTGGTTAGGTGTCGGTCTCGTCCCACGGTTTTGAGGCGTGACACCCAGTGTAAAGAAGAGTGAAAACAGTAGTTTCATAAAATATAAGCCCCTCGGGCACAATATCACTCATAAATAAAGCCTCTCGGGAAAGCCTCTCAGTTACTCGTGACTCCACTATCAGTATCTCATGCTCACACTAAACAAACGTACTCAGCAAGTACCATGAATACACACAACTGCTGCGGCGGGCAGCCCGATCCATATAACATATGTTGCGGCGTGCAGCCCGATCCATATAATAGTCGAACGCACCCACTGGGGTGTACAGACTACGGAGGGGCTCCTACAGCCCAAGCGCTATATTGCTGCGGCGTGCAGTACGATCTAATATGTATACTGTGGCGTGCAGCCCGATCCATATATAATGTATATTGTTGCAGTGTGCAGCCCGATCCATACATAATATATAATATACATATTGCTGCGGCATGCAACCCGATCCATAACTATCCTCACATGCTTGGCTCTCGGCCTCACTTAGTCATCCCCACAAGCCCCTTGGGAAACTCATCTCAACTCACGGGATTTAGCCCCAAAATACCTCTCAAAGTCTCAAAAGAGTGTGATAATAGTGAAAATAACAACAAGTAGAAAACATGACTGAGTTCACAATTGTTCTATCAGGATAGTGTGAGAATAGTGTAAAAGTACCTCTGAGGGTCTAAACAGGTCGGCGCAAATCCCCAAACATGACTCATAGCCCATAAACAAGTATAAATTTCTAAAATACAGGATGTCGTAAGGTTTCAAATCGAATACGCGGCTTAATAGTCGCTACGAGATGGACCAAGTCATAATCCCTATCGGTGCACGTCCACACGCTCGTCACCTAGCATGTGCGTCACCTCATTTACCCAAACAATATAAAAATATCGGGGTTTCATACCCTCAGGTTTAGAGTTACAATCGTTACTTACCTTAAAATAGCCCAAAAGCTACTCTGCTATGCTCTTGCCCCTCGAATTGGCTCCCAAATGCTCCAAGTATATCACAAATCAGAACAGTAACATCAAAATATGCTAGGGAGATGAACCCAATCGAAAACTATCAAAATTAGGCACAATTCTTGAAATTGACCAAACCCAAGCCCGGGGCCCACGTCTCGAAATTCGACAAAAATTGCATCACAGGAATCCTCATCCTTTCCCGAGTCTACACATATAAAATGCATCAAAATCCGACCACAAACGACCCCTAAATTCCTCAATTACAAGTTTTAATTTCCCAAGCCCTAAACACCCAATTTATGCCATTTAATCTACTAATTCCAAGCCTAACCCATCATATAATAAAATAGAATCGAGTTTATAGTGCGGGAAACTTACCTCCACTGAAGACCCTCGAAATCCTCCTCGAAATTACTCTCAAAAGGACTCAACTCGCATTCAAAAGTGAAGAAAAATGCCAAAATGTCGCGGAGGCACATAGTTATACTTCCTGCCCAGTTAATCCGCACCTGTGGCCAAAATCCGCACGTGCGGACCCGCTCTTGCGGTCCCAGGTGCGCACCTGCGAAAAGTCACTTAAAGTCCAAATTCCGCACCTACGACTCCGCAGGTGCGGTCCCTCGTCCGCATCTGCGGTCCCTCACTATGCTGCCCAAATTTCGCATCTGCGGATTCCTTTCTGCTTCTGCGGGCCCGCACCTGTGCCTCCCCATCCGCAGGTTCGGCCTTACCAGTAAAGTGGCACTAGCAGCAGCTTTGCTGCAATTTCTTAAGTCCAAACCTCCGTTAACCACCCGAAAACAATACCTAGCCCCTCGGGACCCCAACCAAGAATACCAACACATCTCATAACCTCATTCAAACTTAGTCGAGCCTTCTAAACACCAAAAACAACGCAAAAACACAAAAATCACATCAAATTCAAGCCTATGAACTTTGAAACTTCTAAATTCCTCCAATGATGCTGAAACCAACCAAAACACGTCCGAATGACCTGAAAATTTGCACACATATCCAAAATGACATTACGAACCTTCTCCTACTTCCGAAATTTGATTCCGAACCCGATAGCCTATTTTTCCCTGCCGACCGGAAATCGCCAAAAACTAACTTTCGTCAATTCAAGCCGAAATCTACACCGGACATCAGAACTTAATTATGAACACACTCCTAAGTCCCAAATCACCTAACGAAGCTATCCGATCCATAAAATACACATTCCGAGGTCGTTTAACAATAAGTCAACTCCCAGTTGACTCTTCCAACTATTAAGCCAATTAAGAGACTAAGTGTCTCTATTCTCACTACGACCACTCCAAACCCGAACCAACCGACCCAACACAACATTAATAGGCTAAGAAACATACGATAAAGTAGAAATGGGGGAACGGGGCAAATTTCACGGAACGACCGGCCGGGTCGTTACATTTTGGTCTGAACCTCGTGTTTTGACCAAGCGAGCCTGGGGTCGATTTTTGAATTTTTGGGAAGAATGATAGAAAACTCATAATTAAGCATTGGGGTTGAATTATTTAGCACTTATTGATATTATTAAGCTAATTATGTCTAGATACAATCGAATTGGAGGCGAATTCTAAAGGGAAATCGGTAATTGAGGCTTGAGTTTGGTCGTGAATAAGTATTGTGTATTATTTGCTACCTGTTAGTATAATGTGCATCGTATAGTTGTGGTGACGAGTATATATACGTTGTAGTCAAGCATGACCGTGAGACGAATATTGTGATTTATGTGATTTTTCATCAAACATTATTTCATTTAATTTGATAATTATCCATGTTGGTGGTATTTCTTTGGTATTGATCATTGTTGAGTATTGGTTCAAGTTAAGAATTTTTACGTGAGGTTAAGTAACTAAGGGAGATTGGTTATAGCTGTTTCCCTTGCCGGGTTGATTCTACTGTTGACTCCCTTGCCGGGACGTTATGGCTTTATTATTGTAGTTTGTATTGTTGATTTCCTTACCAGATTGTTGTTATTGATTTTTTTGGGCACGGAAGAGTGTAAAGCACGAAGGATGATTCCGTGTATTATATTGTGAGAGAGGATAAAAGCACGAAGGGTGATGCCGTGCCAGATAATGATACTAAAAGAACGAAGGGTGATGCCGTCCCATATTACGATATTAAAAGCATGAAGGTTGATGTCGTGCCGTTTCTATTGATTTATTGTGAGGATGAGAGTAAAAGTACGGAGGGTGATGCAATGCATTCTATTTATTATTTGGTGAGGATGAGAATAAAAGCACGAAGGGTGATGTCGTGCACTTGTTTTTGTGCTGATACTCTGTTGTTTAAAATGATATCTAAGTTGTTGCTTTACTTCGTTACTTCCATTATTTGATATTTCCTCCCCATCAGCATGTTCCCCTTTCTTTGTATTTAACTGCTTATTTCTTGTTATTATTTTCTCCATATATGATTAAACTGCATAGGTTTAGTTGGTTGTCGTGTCCTAGCCTCGTCACTACTTCGCTGAGGTTAGGCTCGACACTTACTTAGTACATGGGTTCGGTTGTACTGATGCTACACTCTGCACTTTTGTGCAGATTCCGGTACAGGACCCTACAGACCTTAGAGAGAGGAGGATGCCTTCAGTCCAACGGAGACTCCGAGGTAGTTCTGCAGACGTCCGTAGGCTTTGGCGTCCCCTCCTATTTCATTTCTATTTTGTTCTTATCTATTTCTGAGACAGAAGTATACTTATATTTTGTTCAGACTCTTATTTGTAGTATTCATAGACAATCCGCGAGATTGTGACACTTGTTCTGGGAGTACTTTGTTCTGGATTTCGTATTAGTATTATATCAAATTGTTGAATCATGTTATCTCGTACTTTTAAATTTCGCTAATTTGTACATCACCTGTTGTCTGTTAAAAATAAATGAATAAGGTAAATAAACATTAACGTTGGCTTGTCTAGCGAGTTCAATGTTAGGCGCCATCACGATCTAAATTCTCAATGCTAACTAAATTTCTACTCTATTCTCTCGCAGATGTCGAGAACACGTGATTATTTATCCACTAATCAGCAGCCCGAGTCTCCAGTTGCCGCTCCTACGAGGGGCCGAGGCCGTGCTAGAGGCAGGGGCAAAGCGCAGCCCAGAGCAGCAGCCCCAGTGGCGGAGCCTCAGGTAGAGTTTGCTGATGAAGTTCCTACCCAGACAGTCCCGGTTAGACAAGCTCAGGTCCCCGAGGGGTTCATTTCCACCCCGGTACTTTAGGATGCTCTAGTCCGTCTAGTGGGCCTCATGGAGAGTATCACTCAGACAGGTTTGCTTCCTGCAACACCAGCCATCTCTCAGGCTGGGGGAGGAGCCTAGACTCCCGCTACCCGCACTCCGAAGCAAATGGCTTCTCAGTTTTAGATCTCGACAGCTCAGACAACTAGGGGAGTTCAGCCAGGTGTTGTGGCTCAGACCGATGATGGAGCAGCTATGTCTGTTGATGCTTTTGTGGAGGTTGGACAGGTTCACCAAGATTTTTACTACTACTTATAGTTTTGCATCTTCAGAGGATCCCCAGGACTATATGTATAGCTGCCACGAGGTTCTACAGAACATGGGGATAGTGGAGACCAATGGGGTCGACTTTGCTACTTTTCATCTATCAGGTCCTGCCAAGACCTGGTGAAGAGATTATTGTTTGGCTAGACCAGCTGGATCGTCGCCTTTGACTTGGAGAAAACCAAATAAAAAAGGGCAAAGGATCCGTATGGAGAGTATTTGGTTGAAATCTCCTTAAGTTGTTCCTAAACAAAAGCGAATGTGGCAAGATTGGAAAGAAGGAAAGACTACACGAAGGTGTCCCTTCCATTATGTTAATCAAGACAGTGGACTGATGGAAGGACTTACCGACTGGTTGATGATAGATGCCAGTGAATATAATTCCAAGCCATTCAGATTAGCTGGAATTGATATTACAAAGTCATTCTTTACCGAGCTTGTGCATCCTAAGATTTTTCGGATGAAGTAAGTTATTAAGTTTGTTTTTTGAATTGGTTTTCAATTGTATTTCCCAAAACCTCAGCTTATTTTTATAGTAATGTTTTTGTATTGTAATTTGGTAAACTTCAGCTTATTTTTATAGTAAAACTGCTGAAGTTGTTTAGCTTATTTTCTAAAACTTCAGCCTAAAGTTGCTGAAGTTTTTGACATGCAGTCTCTAATTTTTTTTTCTAAACTTTTAAATCAAACATGCTACAGTTTTTTAGATTATTTCCTAACACTTCAAACTGAATGCTTAAGTTTCTTTCATGCAATTTGTAGTTTTGTAATGCGTTTCTTCTAATTTCATAGTTATGCATGCTGAAGTTTTTTATTTCACATATTTTCTTTTGTTGTTGTTCAATTGTAGCATATTGAAGTGGGTAGTGTTCATCCTACAAGTTATCCAAAATCAAGATGTGCATTAACAAATTTACTTTTTGATCAGTATATGACTAAGCTGGGTAGTGTTCATCCTACAAATGAAGAGAAGGAGAAAATTTTAAAGAGGAAGGAAAAGAGAATGGAGGAGAAAAAAAAAATGGAAGCGAAAATGAACAAATCAAAGAGAAAGAGGACAACCAAAAAACAGGAATGTGAGGCTTCTAAAGAAAAAGACGAAGTGGAGATTGAGGAACTTACCGAGTTTACTTGGTATGCTGATGAATCAACTGCTGAAAAGGTGGCCAACTACGTAAGAGGCATTGACCTTTCATGTGGTATCACATGGGCATCTGCCGAAAAAATATTCTTTCCATTTCGACTTAAGCCAATGGGGAACAGACATCAACGCACTACTTTTTTGGAATTCTGCACTTTAAAGATAAAACTATATATGTGTATGATTCCTTGAGAAATACAGCATATGATAGTGCAGTTAAACATGTCAAAACATATGCCCGGTTGATCCCACACTGTCTCAAATGCTTGGACTTTGATACACCCAATAAAAGTTGGGTAGAAAATCCTGCGGAAAAATTTAAAATTAAGTGGATGAAGACACCCCTATAGGATAACAACTACATGTTCAGCATAAGTTTTACGATACATCTTATGTTTATTATTTTTTCTTCTTGTGTTAACTATTCTTCAATTCTTTTTCATGTTTTTGTAGTGTTGATTGTGGTATATTTTCTCTTAAGTTCATTGATATGCGGTTGAAGCTAGAAGATGTCTTCCAGTTCGATCAAAGTCAGGCGTTGACATTCAGGAGCGAATTGTGTAACGACCCGACCGATTTTCGTGAGATTAGCCCGATTTCCCCTGTTTCTTCTTTATCATATATTTTTTAGCCTGTATATGTTGTGTTTGGTCGGTTGGTTCGAGTTCAGAGTGGTCGTGGTGAAAACTGAGACACTTAGTCTTTTAAATTAGCTTACTAGTTGAAAAAGTCAATTGGGAGTTGACTTATTGGTAAACGATCTCAGAATGCAGATTTTATGGTTGGAATAGCTTCGTTAGGTGATTTGGGACTTAAGAGTGTGTTCGGAATGAAGTTTTGATGTCCACTGCAGAATTAAGCTTGAATTGGTGAAAGTTAGATTTTGGCGATTTCCGATCGGCAGTGGAAAATAGGCTATCAGGGTCGGAATGGAATTTCGGAAGTTAAAGCAGGTTCGTAATGTCATTTTGATTTGTGTGCAAATTTTAAGGTCAACCGGATGTGTTTTGATTGGTTTCGGCATCATTGGCGAAATTTAGAAGTTCAAGTTCATAGGCTTGAATTTGATGTAATTTTTGTGTTTTTGCATTGTTGTTGGTGTTTCAGGCTCGACTAAGTTTGAATGATGTTATGGGGTGTTTTAGTAGGATTGGTTGAGGTCTTGAGGGCCTCGGGTGTGTTCGGATGCTCAAACGGGCACTTTTGGTCTTTGGGAGATTGCTCGTTTCTTGGTGTTTTGGTAGTGGTTTCTTCATTGCGATCGCGTGAGTTCACCCGCGATTGCGTAGAGTAAAGTTGGAGGCAGGCAGATTTTTTCTATGCGATCGTGTGATGAGGCTCGCGATCTTATAGGTTTGGCAGCCAGAGCAGTGCGGTCGCATGGTTCTTTGTGCTATCACGTAGAAGCAAAAGGGGGCACGTGAGGTTGTTGCTATTGTTCTTCGGGACCGTGTGAATGGGAACGCGACCACATAGGTCAGGGAGTTGAAGCTTTGCGATCACGTGGGGGATGGTGCGATCGCAATGGGTAAAATTTGGAGGCAGTAAGTTTGTTCTTCGCGATCGCAATGAGTTAATATTTAGTGTTGGGCAGAATGTTTTAAAAGCCATCTTTGCGAATTGAGTCCATTTTTCTTCCATTGTTGAACGGGTTTGGAGCTCTTTGAGAGGGTTTGAAGAGGAAATCAAAGGGAATAACTTGGAGGTAAAATTTTCGACTTCATAACTCGATTCTATGTCGTTTTCTAAGTAATTAAACCAGAAATTTGTTGAATTTAAACCCAAAATTGGGGAGGTTTGGTGCATGAGAATTAGAAATTTCTTTTGATGATTTGAGTGGGTAATTGTGGTCCCATTTTGGTGTTCTTGGTATGTATAGAATCGTGGGAGTATGAGGATTCTAGTGATGTAAATTTTATCGAATTCCGAGATGTGGGCCCAGGGCTCGGGTTTGGCCAAATTTCGAGAATTGTGTCTAAATTGATAATTATGATTTGGTTTTGTTCCTTTAGCGTATATTGATGATGTTAATCTGGTTTTGGTTAGATTCGGAGCAATCGGGAGCCGATTTGAGGGGCAAGAGAATCGAAGATTAGTATTATGGACCTGTAGAAGTAATAGCTATAAATCTTGTCCTGAGGGTCTGAAACCCCGGACTTCATATTTCTCATTGTTTTTAGAATGGCGCACATGTCAGATGACGAGTATGTGGCGTGCACTGATATTTGGATTGGACTTTGTCCTCTCCGCGGCAACTATTGAGTTGTGTATTTTTACTCTAAATCATATGTTAAATTGTGTTCTAAAAACTATTGCTATATTTGGGCTATAAGCCATGTTTAGGGCCTCGTGCCGACCTGTTTAGACCCCTTGGGGGATTTTACTGTTATTTTCCTCACTGTGTTGACTTATGATTTATACTCAGTCATGTTATGTTTAACTGATTTCAAAACTCAACCTTATTTACACTATTTTGAGATATAAAATTGATGTTTTGGGTCGAGTACCCCGTTTTACTAATGCGCCCAAGGGGCTTTTGAGAGTTTCTGACCAAGTGAGGCCGAGGGCCTGATTGTGAGGATATGATATGCCACGAGGTGTCTTGATATTAGCGCTTGGGCTGAAGAAGCCCCTCCAGAGTCTGTACACACCCCCAGTGAGCGTAGGTACCTACTGAGTGCGAATGCCGAGTGATGATGCGAGGCTAGAATTCAAGGTTTAACATGTTATATGCCCTATATTATATGTGCGTTAATGATAAAAATACATTTTTTATATGCATAATAGAGTCCATTTCATGTGTAGGTGAATTAGAGATGGAAACCGAGCTAAATGAATGCAAATACATCGAAAATACGCTTAAGAGGCGAGGAGGAGTGCACTGGGCTATAGCTGGGTGCTAGAGCCCAAACGCCTGGCCATGCTTGGCGTTAGCCAGGCGTTAGGTTCCAAACGCCAGCACTAGCCTGACGTTAGCCAGGCGTTGGAGTCCAAACGCCAGCCCTAGCCTGGCATTATCCAGGCGTTAACCTCATAACGCCAGGCCCCTGTTTCGCTCAATTCCGAGTTTTGACAAGTTTAAGTGTTTCCCGGTTGGAATAGAAGTCTCCTACACGTTTAGGGTTTGTCCTAAACATATAAATAGACTCCTAAAATACAACTTAAGGAGGATTGGAAGGCAGGCGAAGGATTTGAAGAGAAGAAACCATTGAAGTGACAAAACATTGATTTCTACATCTTTTATTCATTACTTTGTAATTCAATTATGCAATTTATTTTGAGTTTGATTCGTATGAACATGTATAGCTAACTTATTTGGGTTTTANGTAGTTGATTGAAGGGCCCTCAATTAGCTGTGCCTATTTATTATGTATCTACTTGAGAGAGAGTGCATATTTAGGTAATTGTTTGAACAACACCACTCCCGGAGTATAGACGAAAGTCATAACCGAGGGTTTAGAGGTTGGATTAGAGATAACGATACCTCGGGTGCAATTTAAAGTGAACTGTAATGCAATCTAGCTAGCGTAACTTAAGAGAGTGCGATTAGTAGAGTAGTACACTACGGGAAAGCCTATGGTGCATCTTGTGTGGCATATGAATATTAATTCTGAGAGCGAGTGAATTCTTTATATCTTGAGTTCCTAAATGTTCTTAAATTTTATTGTGTGAGGAAATAGATCTTTGATTTGGTGAGGGAAANACGCTTAAGAGGCGAGGAGGAGTGCACTGGGCTATAGCTGGGCGCCAGAGCCCAAACGCATGGCCATGCCTGGCGTTAGCCAGGCGTTAGGGTCCAAACGCCAGCCCTAGCCTGGCGTTAGCCAGGCGTTGAAGTCCAAACGCCAGCCCTAACCTGGCGTTATCCAGGCGTTAGCCTCATAACGCCAGGCCCCTGTTTCGGTCAATTATGAGTTTTGACAAGTTTAAGTGTTTCCCGGTTGGTAGAAGTCTCCTACACGTTTAGGGTTTGTCCTAAACATATAAATAGACTCCTAAAATACAACTTAAGGAGGATTGGAAGGCAGACGAAGGATTTGAAGAGAAGAAACCATTGAAGTAACAAAACATTGATTTCTACATCTTTTATTCATTACTTTTTAATTCAATTATGCAATTTATTTTGTGTTTGATTCGTATGAACATGTCCAGCTAACTTATTTAATCTAGGGTTTTGGTAGAACCCGTTGGGGACGAATTTATTGCGATATTAATATATTTGGTTGATTATTCTCTATTTGTTCAACTACGTTCTTGTTGTAGTTAATTGAATGGCCATCAATTAGCTGTTCCTAATTATTATGTATTTACTTTAGAGAGAANTAGACCTTTATTATCATTATTTACAACACATTGTTAGTAATTGCTAGTTTATTATTATTGTCAGTAGAATTAGTAAAACATCACCAAGTTATATTATAAAGTCTTGAGAGAATTGATTGAGTAAAAGTTGCGTATTCTGACGAATTAATTGATACGTAAATTCCCTGTGGGATCGACTCTGGGCATAATACCAACGCCCGCTTAGTCTTTTATTAGACATAGTTGAGTGTGATCAAGTGACTAGGAGGCATGAGTGACAGTGAGGTTGCCCGAGGGGCTGATACTGAGTGGCTGTGAGGTATGCTGAGTGATGTTCTGCCCGAGGGGCGATTTATGATTCATGTTTTTGCCTGAGGGGCTATTTATGACTTATTTCATCTGACACTAAATTCTTTAGGTATTTGTATTTCTGAAATTGTTGGGAAACACATTTTCAAAAGATTTTACTGGAGTTGGCTTTTAAGGCATGTTGATTTCATATATATGTGTATATACTGTTGGAAAGAAAGGTTGTGCATATTGTGATCTGATGATTTGATTTTATGTGTTTCTTATTGCTTAGACTTGATTTATTTTCATTACTACTGAGTTGGGGTACTCACATTACTCCCTGCACCCCTGTGTGCGGAAACAGGTGCTGATACCGAGCGTTAGTCATCTACTTCTGTGCGGAGACGGAGTCGGGATATAGAGGTAGATGTTCAGCATTCGCAAAATCTTTGTTTTCCCTTTCTTATTTTGTACTTAGTTCTTCGTTCCGAGGTTTTGTATTGTAATAGTAGAATTTTTGGTATACTCCTTAGATGCTCATGACATGTTGACTCCGGATCTTGGGGATGGTTTTAGATTATTTAACTGTTTTTTTGCTTAATAGATTCAATAATTTACTCACGTCGTTGAAAATGAGTTGGGATTTTGGAAAGAAACTGTACATATGTGAATGTTGGCTAGCCTAGTTCCACGATGGGCGCCATCACAACCGGTTTAGGATTTGGGGTCTTGACAAGTTGGTATTAAAGCCTAGGTTACGTAGGACTCAACGGTCATGAGCATGTTTAGTAGAGTCTTGCGGATCGGTACAGAGTCGTCTGTACTTATCTTCGAGAGGCTTCGGAACCCTTAGGTACAATCTCATTTTTCATGAATTCTGTCGTGCCATTTTGTTGATTCTAGAAATCTAAACTTCTGTTGTTTCCTTTTACAGATAGTGAGGACTCGCGCTACCGATCAGGGTGATCAGCCACCAGCTAGACTAGCGAGAGGTCGAGGCCGTGTTAGAGGTAGGGGGCCAGCCCGTGCAGCAGCCAGGGCAGTACCAGTTGACCCCCCTACTATTCAGGATCAGGTTCCCGCCGCAGATGCTCCAGCGGAATAGGCTTAGGCACCGACAATGCCTATTGTTATTCCACGTCTTCAGGAGACCTTGGCTCAGTTCTTGACTGTGTGTACCAACCTTGCTCAGGCAGTTGCTACAACTTCTCAGGCCGGAGAAGGCAGTCAGACTCCAGTTTCCCGGACACCTGAGCAGGTTACTCAGGGCCATCAGACGCCGGGGTCGGTTCCAGCCCAGTCAGTTGCTCCAGTTCAGGACTTCGTGGTTCCGGCTATGCTAGAGGAAGAGCAGCGTAGACTGGAGTGGTTTAGTAGACTTCAGCCTCCGACATTCAGTGGTACTGAGGGAGAGGATGCCCAGGGTTTTCTGAATAAGAGTTAGAGGATGGTGCGTACTGCCGAGATTTTGGAGACCAGTGGGGTCTCGTTTGCTACTTTTCAGTTTTCTTATGCTGCTTTCACTTGGTGGGAGTATTTTGAGAGGCGTAGGCTTGTTGGTTAAACATCCCTCACCTGGCAGCAGTTCTCCACTATCTTTTTGGAGAAGTATGTACCCCAGTCTCAAAGGGAGGAGCAATGCAGGCATTTTGAGCAGCTGCGTCAGAGGGAGCTATCAGTGACGCAGTATGAGATGCGATTTTCAGAGTTGGCTCGTTATGCCACTGAGTTGGTCCCTACTGATAGGGAGAGGATTAGGAGGTTCGTGGATGGCCTCACTTATCAGCTCCGGCTTTTCATGACTCGGGATAGAGTATCAGATGCTACATTCGAGCAGGTTGTTGATATTGCTCTAGATATTGAGTCGGTTCGCCGCCATGAGCTGGAGGAGAGGGAGGCCAAGAGGCCTCATGGATCGGGTGGTTCTAGTAGTGCTCCTTCCAGGGGACAGTTTCAGCATGGTAGAGACC
This sequence comes from Nicotiana paniculata, assembly GCA_005239505.1. NCBI lineage: Eukaryota > Viridiplantae > Streptophyta > Magnoliopsida > Solanales > Solanaceae > Nicotiana > Nicotiana paniculata. The sequence continues at coordinate 43,412 of ML307056.1, read as the reverse complement.
TTTCATTCAGGCCTTCTCCGTCAGTCCGCCTAACCTATAGTGGTGCATCTTCGGGGCATGGTTCCCACGGTTCTCATCCAAGCGGTTCTTCAATCGGTGCTCTCCCAGCCCAAAGTACAGCTCGAGAACTACCAGTTCAGAGTTCCTCTATGCATGATTCTTCTAGTGGCCATTCTGGTGCCAGGGGTTTCTATTAGTCCTCGTCTCCAGCTCCAGGGAGTTGGTTTGAGTGCGGCGAGTTTGGCCACATGTGGAGGCAGTGTCCACGTTGTCCTGGTGGTTCTTCTCAGCAGAGGGGACAGCCCTCGACTTCAGCTCCAGTTACTTCACCACCCGCCCAGACAGACAGGGGTGGTAGTTAGTCAGCTAGAGGCCGCCCTAGAGGGGGAGGTCGAGCAAGTGGAGGTCAGGCCCGTATGTATGCGTTTCCAGCTAGGCTAAATGCTATGGCCTCCGATGCAGTGATCGCAGATATTGCTTCAGTCTGTCACTGAGATGCTTTGGCTTTATTTGACCCTGGTTCTACATATTCCTATGTTTCATCATATTTTGCCCATTTTATGGATATGCCCCGTGAGTCTTTAGTTACGTCTGTTTATGTGTTGACTCCGGTGGACGATACTATTATGGTGAACCATGTGTAACGATCATGTGTGATATCTATTGGGGGTCTGGAGACCCGAGTGGATCTACTGTTACTCAGCATGGTCGATTTTGATGTGATATTAGGCATGTATTGGTTATCTTCGTGTCATGATGTTCTTTATTATCACTCTAAGACCGTGACCTTAGCTATGCCAAGATGTCCGAGGGTTGAGTGGAGAGGTTCTTCTGAGTATGTCTAGTAGGGTAATTTCCTACCTGAAGGCCCAACGCATGGTTGAGAAGGGGTGTTTATCTTATCTGGATTTTGTGAGGGATGTCAGTGGTGAGACTCCCGCTATTGATTAAGTTCCCGTGGTCTGTGAATTTTCGGACGTGTTTCGTACAGACCTTCCAGGCATGCCACCTGACAGGGACATTGATTTTGGTATTGACCTGGTGCCAGGCATCGAGCCTATTTCTATTCCACCTTATCGTATGGCACCAGCGAAGCTAAAGGAATTAGCAGCTTCAGGAACTCCTAGATAAGGGGTTTATTCGACCTAGTGTGTCACCTTGGGGTGAACCGGTGTTGTTTGTAAAGAATAAGTATGGTTCTATGCGTATGTGTATTGATTATCGACAGCTGAACAGGGTTACGGTGAAGAACCGGTATCACTTGCCTCGTATATATGACTTGTTTGATCAGTTTCAGGGAGCCAGGGTATCTTCCAAGATTGACTTGCGTTCCGGCTATCATCAGTTGAAGATTCAGGGGCCGGACATTTCGAAGACTGCTTTCAGGACTAGATATGGTCATTATGAGTTTCTGGTTATGTCATTCGGGCTGACCAATGCCCCAGCAGCCTTTATGCACTTGATGCACAATGTATTCCGTCCTTATCTGGATTCTTTCATCATCGTGTTTATTGACAATATCTTGGTGTATTCCCAATCTCGGGAGGATCATAAGCAGCATTTGAGAGTTGTGCTTCAGACCTTGAGGGAGAAGAGATTGTATGCAAAATTTTCGAAGTGTGAGTTCTGGCTTGATTCACTAGCGTTCTTAGGGCATGTGGTGTCCAGTGAGGGTATTCAAGTTGATTCGAAGAAGATAGAGGCGGTGTAGAGCTGGCCTAGACCGTCATCAACTACCGAGATACGCACTTTCCTTGGTTTGGCAGGGTACTATCGTTGTTTCGTAGAGGGATTTTCGTCTATTGCAGCACCTATGACCAGACTGACCCAGAAGGGTGCTCAGTTCAGAAGGAATGAGAAGTGTGAGGAGAGATTTTAGAAGCTCAAGTCAGCTTTGACTACAGCCCCTGTTTTGATTTTGTGTACAAGTTCTGGTTCTTATACAGTTTACTGTGATGCCTCGAGAGTTGGCCTTGGAGCGGTTTTGATGCAGGATGGTAGGGTTATTGCTTACGTGTCCAGACAGTTGAAGGTGCACGAGAAGAATTATCCAGTGCATGATCTTGAGCTAGCAGCTATTGTCCACGCCTTGAAGATTTGGCGTCATTATTTGTATAGAGTGCATTGTGAGATTTTCACTGGTCATCGTAGTTAGCAGCATTTTCTTAAGTAGAAAGATCTGAATTTGCGTCAGAGGAGGTGGTTGGAGCTTCTCAAGGATTATGACCTCACTATTTTATATCATCCGGGGAAGGCCAATGTAGTGGCCGATGCCCTGAGTCGCAGGGCGGAGAGTTTGGGGAGTCTAGCCTACCTTCCAGTAGCAGAGCAGCCATTAGCACTTGATGTTCAGGATTTAGCGGGTTAGTTGGTGCAATTGGATCTATAAGTGCCCACGCGGGTATTGGCTTGTGTAGTCTCCAGGTCTTCTCTTTATGATCAGATTAGAGCACGCCAATATGATGATCCACACTTGCTCGTTCTTCAGGACAGAGTCCGTCACGGTGATGCCAGGGATGTGGTTATTGGTGATGATGGTGTCATGAAGATGCAGGGTTGGATTTGCATGCCCAATGTGGATGGACTTCGAGATTTAATTCTAGCTGAGGCCCATTCATGGTATTCCATCCATCCAGGTGCCGCAAAGATGTATCAGGATCTGAGGCTGCATTATTGGTGGAGGCGGATGAAGAGGGATATTGTGGAGTTTGTGGATCGGTGTCTCAACTGTCAGCAAATCAAGTATGAGCACCAGAGACCAGGTGGATTGCTTCAGAGATTAGATATTCCAGAGTGGAAGTGGGAGCGGATCACCATGGACTTTGTAGTTGGACTCCCACGGACTTCGAGGAAGTTTGATGCTATATGGGTTATTGTGGATCGGTTGACCAAGTCCGCTACTTTATTACTGTTGGTACTACTTATTCTTCAGAGCGGTTAGCTGAGATTTATATCAGGGAGATTGTCCGATTGCATGGGGTTCCAGTTTCTATCATTTCTGACAGAGGTAGTCAGTTCACATCCCAGTTTTGGAGGGTCGTGCAGAGGGAGTTAGGTACTCAAGTCGAGTTGAGCACAACGTTTCATCCTCAGAACGACGGGTAGTCGGAGCGTACTATTCAAATTTTGGAGGATATGTTGCGTGCCTGTGTCATTGATTTTAGTGGTTCATGGGACCAGTTTCTGCCACTCGCGGAGTTTGCATATAATAATCGTTATTAGTCGAATATCCAGATGGCTCCGTATGAGGCCTTATATGGTAGGAGGGCAGATCTCTGGTTGGTTGGTTTGAGCCGGGTGAGGCCAGGCTATTGGGCACAGACTTAGTTCAAGATGCGTTCGGTAAGGTGAAGTTGATTCATGAGCGTCTTCGCAGGGCGCAGTCTAGGAAGAAGAGTTATGCAGACCGGAAGGTCCGAGATGTGTCTTTGTTGGGGAGAAGGTGTTGCTGAAGGTGTCACCCATGAAGGGTGTTAGGAGGTTCGTGAAGAGGGGAAAGCTGAGTCCCAGGTTCATTGGGCCATTTGAGGTGCTCCAGAGGATTGGGGAGGTCGCTTATAGACTTGCCATGCCTCCCAGCTTATCGAGTACTCATCCGGTATTCCATGTTTCGATGCTCCAGAAGTATGTTGGTGACCCGTCCCATGTTTTGGACTTTAGCATGGTTCAGCTCGAGGGTGATATGTCATATGAGGTAGAGCCAATGGCTATTTTTGGTCGTCAGGTTAGAAAGCTGAGGTCTAAAGATATAACTTCAGTGAAGGTTCAGTGGAGACGACATCTTGTGGAGGATTCCACCAGGGAGACCGAGCGGGAGATGCAGAGTAGATATCCTCACTTAATCGAGACTCCAGGGATGTTTCTAGACCCGTTCGAGGACGAACATATGTTTAAGAGGGGGAGGATGTAACGACCCGACCGGTCGTTCCGTGAGATTAGCCCCGTTTCCCCCATTTCTGCTTTATCATATGTTTCTTTCCTATATATGTTGTGTTGGGTCAGTTTTTTCGGGTTCGAAGTGGTCGTGGTGAGAACTGAGACACTTAGTCACTTAAATAAGCTTAATAGTTGAAAAGGTAAACTGGGAGTTGACTTATTAGTAAACGACCTCAAAATGCAGATTTTATGGCTCTAATAGCTTCGTTAGGTGATTTTGGACTTAGGAGTGTGTTCGGAATGATTTTTTAATGTCCGAGGGCCGTGCAGAGGGAGTTAGGTACTCAGGTTGAGTTGAGCACATCATTTCATCCTCAGACCGATGGGCAATCAGAGTGTACAATTCAGATTTTGGAGGACATGTTGCGTGCATGTGTCATTGATTCTACGATATCATGGGACCAGTTTCTACCACTCGCGGAGTTTGCATATAATAATAGTTATCATTCGAGTATCCAGATGGCTCCGTATGAAGCTTTATATCGTAGGAGGTGTAGATCTCTGGTTTGTTGGTTTTAGCTTAGTGAGGCCAGGCTATTAGGCACAGATTTGGTGTAGGATGCCTAAGGTAAAGTTGATTCAGGAGCGGCTTCGCACGACACAGTCTAGGCAGAAGAGTTAAGTGGACCGGAAGGTCCGAGATGTGTCTTTTATGGTTGGGGAGAAGGTGTTGCTAAAGGTATCACCCATGAAGGGTGTTATGAGGTTTGGGAAGAGGGGATATCTGAGTCCCCAGTTCATTGGGTTGTTTGAGGTTCTTCAGAAGATTGGAGAGGTGGCTTATAGACTGGCTTTGCCACCCAACTTATCGAGTGTTCATCCGGTGTTCCATGTTTCGATGCTTCAGAAGTATGTTGTTGACCCGTGTCATGTTTTGGACTTCAACACGGTTTAGCTCGAGGGTGATATGTCATATGAGGTAGAGCCAGTGGCTATTTTGGGTCGTCAGGTCAGGAGGTTGAGATCTAAGGATATAGCTTTAGTGAAGGTTCAGTGAAGGGGGAAGCCAGTGGAGGAGGCCACTTGGGAGACTGAGCGGGAAATGCAGAGCAGATATCCCCACTTGTTTTAGACTCTCGGTATATTTCTAGAGCCGCTCGAGGATGAATATTTGTTTAAGAGGGGGAGAATGTAACGACCCGGCCAGTCGTTCTGTAGAATTAGCCCTATTATTCCTATTTCTGCTTTGTCATGCATTGCTTAGTATGTTTATGATGTGTTGGGGTCGGTTGGTTTCGGGTTCGGAGTGGTCGTGGTTCGATGTGTTGGGGCCCCAGTGAGCGTAGGTACCTACTGAGTGCGAGTGCCGAGTGACGAGTAATTGGGAGGCATGAGTGACTGTGAGGTTTCCCGAGGGGCTGATATAGAGTGATGGTGAGGAGTGAGTGATTCTGAGGGACGTTATGCCCGAGGGGAGATTTATGAAATATGTTTTTGCCTGAGAGGCTATCTATGATTTCTATGATTTCTATATTAAATTACCTTGATTCCTATGGAATTTGTGAGAAGTCACATTTCAAATGATATTTTACTGAGATTGACTTTTAAATGTTGTAAGCACCGTATTTGTGTTTTTTTCTGAAAGAAGGAGTTCATTCTCTGTGCATTTTATGACTGCGTTTATGTGTTTCGTTGCCTTAGACATTATTTACTTTCATTACTGCTGATTTGGTGTACTCACATTACTTCCTGCACCTTGTGTGCAGATTCAGGTGATGGATTTGAGCGCTAGCTGTTTTCACATTCTCTTGGAGTTTTTGTTCGGGATTTTGAGGTAGTTGTTTGGCGTCCGCAACATGCCCTCCTTCCCTTATTATCCTGTTATTTGATATCATTTCCTAGAACTGGTTGTACTAAGGAAATAGTAGTACGTTGTAGTGTTTGTAGATGCTCATGACGGTTGACTCCAGGTTTTGGGGCAGTGTATAAACTATATTATTCGTTTTGTTGCTTTAAACTGCTTAATCGGAAGAATTTTGTGGAATATCGAATAGTTTCAAATTTAAGGGGAAGTCCTTATGTTGTTTTCCCGTTGGATTGACTAGCCTAGTATCATGATAGGCGCCATCACGGCGCTTCGTATTTGGGGTCGTGACACCTAGCATGTGCATCACCTCATTTATCAAAAAATTATGAAATACGGTTTGGTTACTTACCTCAAACCCGAAGAAAACTACTTCGCAATGCCTTTTCCCCTCGACTCGGCCTCAACGCGCTCCGAATCTATTCAAAACAGATTCATATCATCAAAATATGCTAAAGGGACAAAGCGCACTCAAAAATGTTAAGTTTACATCAAAAATCCCAAAATTGGCCAAATCCGACCCCCATGCCCATGTCTCGGATTCAGATAAAAATTACAAAACTAGAATCCTTACGCTCTCACGAGTTCATGCATACCAAATACATCAAAATCGGACCCCAAATGGTCCCTTAAATCCCCAATTTATACTTTCAAATTTCAAGCCCTAATCTCCCAAATTTCTCCACTAAAACATGATTAAGCAATGGAAAAATCGTCATAAACACAAGATACAAGGTCCATGTAGCTTACCTCACTGAAAACACTTGATTCCCCTTTGAAATCCCAGATCAAAGCTCCAAAATCCGTCAAAAATGGTGAAGAAATGAGTGAAAATTCGCAAAGGCAACCTTATATAGGTTCTGCAATCTTGCACCTGCGACCCCATGCCCGCACCTGCGGAAAATCCCTCGTAGGTGCGGATTCTCAAAATGCCGAATCAAATCCAAATTCAAGCCTAAGGATTTCTAAACTTCCGAAATTCGCCAACGATGCCGAAACCACCCAAACCACGTCCGAATGACCTGAAAATTTGCACACACATCCCAAATGACACTACGGACCTGTTCCAACTTTTGGAATCCCATTCCGACCGTGATATCTACTTTTTCACTGCCGACCAGAAATCGCCAAAAATCTAGTTTCACCAATTCAAGCCTAATTCTACTTCGTACCTCCAAATGACATTCCGAACACACCCCTAAGTCCCAAATCACCTACTGAAGCTACCCGAGCCACAAAAACCACATCCGAGATCATTTACCTATAAGTCAACTTCCGATTGACTTTTCCAACTAAATCACCAACTTAAGAGACTAAGTGTCTCATTTCTCTCCACAAACTAATTCGAACCAATCAACCCAACGCAACACAAAAGAGCTTAACCAAACAAGAATGAAGTAGAAATGGGAAAAATAGGGCTAAACTCTCGGAACGACCAGTCGGATCGTTACATTCTCCCCCTCTTAACCATACGTTTGCAAGCGAACGGGTCTAGAAACATACCTGTAGTCTCAAAGGTGGGGATATCTGCTCCGCATCTCCTGCTCGGTCTTCCAGGTGGCCTCATCCACTAGCTGCCCTCTCCGCTGCACCTTCACTAAAGTTATATCTTTAAACCTCAACCTTCTGACCTGACGACCCAAAATAGCTACTTGCTCCACCTCATAAGACATATCACCCTCTAGTTGTACCGAACTGAAGTCCAAAACATGAGATGGGTCACTAATATACTTCCGAAGCATGGAAACATGGAATACCGGATGCACGCTCGACAAGCTAGGTGGCAAGGAAAGCTTATAAGCCACCTCTCCGACCTTCTGCAGCACCTCAAAAGGCCCAATGAAATGGGGACTCAACTTGCCCCTCTTCCAAAACCGCATAACACCCTTCATGGGTGACACCTTCAGCAAGACCTTCTCTTTAGCCATGAAAGATACATCCTGGACCTTCCGGACCGCATAACTCTTCTACCTAGACTGCATCGTGCGAAGCCGCTCCTGAATCACTTTCACCTTATCTAAAGCATCCTGAATCAGATCCGTACACAAAAGTCTGGCCTCACCCAGCTCAAACCAACCAACCGGAGATCTACACCTCCTCCCATACAAAGTCTCATATGGAGCCATCTAAATACTCTACTGATAACTATTATTATATGCAAACTCCGCGAGTGGCAGAAACTGGTCCCATGAACCCCCACAGTCAATAACACAAGCGCGCAACATGTCCTTTAGAATTTGAATAGTGCGCTCGGACTGCCCGTCTGTCTAAGGGTGAAAATCCGTGCTCAACTCAACCTGAGTACCCAACTCTCTCTGCACGGACCTTTAAAACTCCCATGTGAACTAAGTACCTCTGTCGGAGATGATGGAAACTGGAACACCATGCAGTCGAACAATCTCCCTGATATAAATCTCAGTTAGCCGCTCCAAAGAATAAGTAGTACCAACAGGAATGAAGTGAGCGGACCTAGTCAGACGATCAACAATAACCCATATAGCATCAAACCTCCCCGAAGTTCGTGGGAGTCCAACTACAAAGTCCATGGTGATCCACTCCCACTTCCACTCAGGAATAACCAACCTCTGATGCAATCCACCTGGTCTCTAGTGCTCGTACTTGACCTACTGGCAGTTGAGACACCGAGCTACAAATCCAACAATATCCTTTTTCATCCTCCTCCACCAATAATGCTTTCTCAGATCCTAATACATCTTCGCGGCAACCGGATTGATGGAATAGCGCGAGTTGTGGGCCTCCTCAAGAATCAACTCCCGAAGCCCTTCTAGATTAAGTACACATATCCGACCCTGCATCCTCATAACACCATCCTCGCCAATAACTACATCATTTGCATCACCTCGCCGGACCCTATCCTAAAGAACGAGCAAGTGTGGGTCATCATACTGGCGCTCTCTGATACGGTCATAAAGAGAAGACCTGGAGTCTAGACAAGCCAATACCCGGTGGGGCTTCGATAGATCCAACCTCACCAAATTGCCCGCTAAAGCCTGAACATCAAGTGCTAGTGGTCTCTCGGCCGCTGGAAGATACGCTAGACTCCCCAAACTCTCTTCTCTATGACTCAAGGCATCGACCACTACATTGTCCTTTCTCGGATGGTATAGAATAGTGATATCATAGACCTTGAGAAGCTCCAATAATCTCCTCTGACATAAATGCAGATCCTTTTGTTTAAACAAGTGCTGCAGGCTACTGTGACCAGTAAAAACCTCACAATGAACCCCATACAAATAATGACGCCAAATCTTCAAGGCGTGAACAATGGCTGCTAGCTCGAGATCATGCACCGGGTAATTCCTCTAATGGGTCTTCAACTGGCGCGAGGCGTAGGCAATCACCCTACCCTCTTACATCAAAACACAACCAATGCCTATCCTCGAGGAATCACAATACATGGCATAATAACCTGAAGCTGATGGAAATACTAACATTGGAGCTTAGGTTAAAGCCGTCTTAAGCTTATGGAAGCTCTCCTCACACTCGTCTAACCACCTGAACAGAGCACCCTTCTGAGTCAATTTGGTCAAGGTTGAAGCAATAGAACAAAATCCCTCCACAAGGCGACGATAATATCCCGCCAAACCAAGGAAGCTCCTTATCTCTAAAGCTGAGGACGGTCTGGGCCAACTCTGCACTGCATCTATCTTCTTCGGATCAACCTGAATACCCTCGCTGGACACCACATGCCCCAAGGTGATACTTATTCTTGACTGTAACCTTGTTCAGCTGCATATAGTCAATGCACATCCTCATGGAACCATCCTTCTTCTTCACGAACAACACCGGTGCACCCCAAGGTGACACACTAGGCCGGATGAGTCCCTTTTATAGGAGTTCATGAAGTTCCTCTTTTAATTCCTTCAACTCCGCTGGTGCCATACGATACGGTGGAATGGAAATAGGCTGAGTGCCCGGTACCAACTCAATGCCAAAATCAATATCCCTGTCGGGCGGCATGCCCGGCAGATCAACAAGAAAAATGTCTGAATACTCACGGACTACAGGAACATAATTAACAGTGGGAGTCTCAGCACTAACATCCCTCACAAAAGCCAAATAAGACATACATCCTTTCTCTACCATACGCTGAGCCTTTAGGTATGCAATCACCCTGCTAGGAACATAATCAATAGAACCCCTCCACTCAACTCTCGGGCATCTTGGCATTACTAAGGTCACAGTCTTAGTGTGACAATCTAGAACAACATGACACGGAGATAGCCAATCCATTCTCAATATCACATCAAAGTCAACCATTCTAAGCATTAACAAATCCACTCAGGTCTCCAGACCCCCAATAGATATAACACATGACCGATACACTCGGTCCACAATGATAGTATCGCCCACCAGAGTTGACACATGAACAAATGTGACTAAGGACCCGCGGGGCATATCCAGAAAGTGGGCAAAATATGATGAAACATAGGAATACGTGGAACCAGGATCCAATAAGACCGAAGCATCTCGGTGACAATCTGAAACAATACCTGTAATCACTGCATCTGAGGCCATAGCATCTGGTCTGGTAGGAAGTGCATAAAAATGGGCCTGAACTCCACCAGATCGACCTCCCTCTCTAAGGCGGCCTCTAGCTGCCTGACCTCTACCCCCTAGCTGCCTGAGCGGGTGGTGCAGTAACTGGAACTTATGTCGAGGGCTGACCCCTCTACTGAGATGGACCCCGAAGAAAATGAGGACACTGTCTCTTCATATGCCCAAACTCTCCACACTCATAGCAACTTCCCGGTGCTGGAGATGGGGATTGAAGGGAACCCCTAGAACCTGGATAGCCTCTGGAAGGGTCAGACATATATGAGTCCTGAACCGATGGTGCTCAAGATGAACTCTGACCTAGAAGAACACTGAATAATGGGTGCCCCTGATGAGAACTGTGAGGACCACGACCAGCGGATTCACCACGTTAACCTGAGCGGCCCGACTGAGCCTTCCTGAATGGACGGCCCCTGCCGTGCTGGAACTGCCCCTTGAACGAAAATCGCCAAAACTACCATATCCTCGAGGCCTCTTGGTCTCCCTCTCATATCACTCTTGGTGACGGACCGACTCAATCTCTCAGGTAATATCAACAACCTGCTCAAAAGTAGCACCTGATACCCTCTCTCTGGTCATAAGAATACGACGCTGATACGAGAGGCCATCCACAAATCTCCTGATCCTATCTCTCTTTGTAGGGACTAACCAAATAGCATGACGGGCAAGCTCGGAAAACCTCATCTCGTACTGTGACACAGTCATATCACTCTGTCGCAGCTGCTCAAACTGCATGCGCAGCTCTTCTCTGCAGGACTGTGGAACATACTTCTCTAAGAAGAGAGTGGAAAACTGTTGCCAAGAAAGGGGACCACACCAACGTGCCTACGCCTCTCATAATCTTCCCACCAAGTAAATGCAGCTCCTGAGAACTGGAAGGTAGTAAACAAGACCCCACTAGTCTCCAATATCCCTACTGTATGAATCATCCTTTGACACTTGTCTAAGAACCCATGGGCATCCTCACCTTTAGCACCACTGAAATTTGAAGGCCGAAGCCTCTCAAATCTCTCCAACCTGAACTTCTCGTCGTCAGCCATAACTGGAACCACAAAATCCTGAGCCGGTGCAACTCGTTGAATTGGAACTGCCTACGGGGTTTGGAGCCCCTTAATAACCTACTCAGGTGTACGGGCAGCTGGTGTCTGAGTGCCTTCCCCGGCCGATGAAGTAGCGGATGACGTAGAAATAATGACTGCCTGAGCAGGACTAGTGCATGCAGTCAGAATCTGGGCCAAGATCTCCTGAAGACCCGGAATAACAATAGGCACAGCTGGTGCCTAAGATAATCCCTGGAGCATCTATGGCCGGGACCTAATCTGGAACAATAGGCGAGTCTATGGGTACCGGCCCAGCAGTTGCGCATGCTTCACCTCCACCTCTAGGCTAGCCAATTTACTGAACATAATACAAGAACTTTCCATTTAAAACAATAATGCGATTTATCATAACCTTACACGTTTAGTATTTGACAAATGCGGATAAGAAATGAAAACATCTGAACAAAATCCCCAAAACCCGGAGTCAACAATCATGAGCAACTAAATAGATCATAGAATCTGGCACGATTTTTCCTTTATACATCAAGTCTAGGAAAACTATAAATAGCGAAAAAAATGAAAGGGAGAAGGGTGGGGCTGCGGATGTCGTGCAGCTACCTCACAGTCTCCGACAAAGCTCCACTGAGAACATTCGAGTCTCACTCGATCCGGGCACTTGGATCTGCACACAAGGTGCAGGGAGTAACGTGAGTACAGCAACTCAGAAAGTAACAAATATAAATAGGGACTTGCGTGCAGTGACGAGCTTTTAAAATCATGTAAATATCATATAAGAAATATCAATGCAAATCAATAAATCAAGTCAGGAATCTACGTTCCGAATGACTCATAAAACTCCAATTTTCCCTTTTCAAATATCATATAAAACATTGGTTCAACATTTATCGTTTAGAGGTAAAAATGTAAAGAAGAGTGAAAACAGTAGTTTCATAGGAAATAAGCCCCTCGAGCACAGTGTCACTCACAAATAAAGCCTCTCGGTCAAGTCGCTCTGTCACTCGTGATTCATCTCTCGTCAATCAGCATTCATACTCAGCACTCACGCTCAATAGGTACCATATAATAATCGCTGCGACGTGCAACCCGATCCATAAATAGTGGACTGCGCTCACTAGGGGTGTACAGACTCCGGAGGGGCTCCTTCAGCCCAAGCGCTATATCGCTGTGGAGTGCAACCCGATCCATAAATAGTGGACTGCGCTCACTAGGGGTGTACAGACTCCGGAGGGGCTCCTTCAGCCCAAGCGCTATATCGCTGTGGAGTGCAACCCGATCCAATATATCTATCGCTGCGGCATGCAGCCCGATAAAATTTATATATCGTTGCAGCGTGTAGCCCGATCCAATATATATATCTATATGTCGATAACGCTGCGGCGTGCAGCCTGATCACTCACTATCCTCACAAATTCGGCTCTCGGTCTCGCTCAGTCACAACCCTCACAAGCCACTCGGGCAACTCACCATAAATCACGAGGACTCAACCCAAAGTATCTTTCATATGTTTGAAAATAGGGTGATAAACAAGAATGAAAAATAAATCGGTATAAATCATGACGGAGATCATGTTTTCTATCAAAAACAATGTTAGAATAGTAGTAACACACCCCTGAGGGTCCAAACAGGTCGGCACAAGGTCCCAAACATGGCATACAACCCAGAATACAATATAAATCTCTAAAATATGGAATAACATATGATTTCAATTCAAATACGCGACTTAATAGTCTCCACGGGATGGACTAAGTCACAATTTCTACCGGTGCACACCCACATGCTCGTCACCTAGCATGTGCGTCACCTCATTTATCAAAACAATACGAAATACCGGGGTTTCATACCCTCAGGTCTAGATTTACGTTCATTACTTACCTCAAACTGGAAGAAAACTAATCTGTGATGCCTTTGCCCCTCGACTCGGCCTCAACGCGCTTCAAATATATTCAAAACAGATTCATATCATCAAAATATTCTAAAGGGACAAAGCCCACTCGAAAATATCCAATTTACCTCAAAAATCTCGAAATTGGCCAAACCCGAACCCCAGACCCACGTCTTGAATTTCGATAAAAATCACAAAACTAAAATCCTTACGCTCTCACGAGTTCATGCATACCAAATACATCAAAATCGGACCCCAAAGGGTCTCTCAAATCCCCAATTTGTACTTTCAAATTTCAAGCCCTAATCTCCCAAATTTCTCCACTAAAACATGATTAAACAATGGAATAATCGTCATAAACACAAGATACAAGGTCCATGTAGCTTACCTCACTGAATACACTGGATTCCCCCTTGAAATCCCAGCTCAAAGCTCCAAAATTCGTCAAAAATCATCTGAAATCAATCCTGAGCCCCTCGGAGCCCCAACCAAAAGTACCAACAAGTCATATACTAATATACCAACCTAGTCGAATCCTCGGAACAATCAAAATAACATCAAAACGCCGAATCGAATCCAAATTCAAGCCTAAAAATTTCTAAACTTCCGAAATTCGCCAACGATGCCGAAACCACCCAAACCACGTCCGAATGACCTGAAAATTTGCACACACATCCCAAATGACATTACGGACCTGTTCCAACTTTTGGAATCCCATTCCGACCTCGATAGCTAGTTTTCCACTACCGACCGGAAATCGCAAAAATCTAATTTTGCCAATTCAAGCCTAATTCTACTCCGGACCCCCGAATGACATTCCGAACACACTTCTAAGTCCCAAATCACCTATTGAAGCTACCCGAGCCACAAAACCACATTTCGAGACCATTTACCTATAAGTCAACTTCTGGTTGACTTTTCCAACTAAATCACCAACTTAAGAGACTAACTTCTCATTTCTCTCCACAACCATTCCGTACCCGAACCAATCAACCCAATGCAACACAAAAGAGCTGAACTAAACTAGAATGAAGCAGAAATGGGAAAAATAGGGCTAAACTCTCGGAACGACCGGCCGGATCGTTACATTCTCTTTTATCATGAATTTTAAGTATATTTTTGTTGAAATTTAGCATGTAGTAAATAACTCCTGCTTTTTAGGCTGAAGTTTTGGCTAAAAATCATAACAAAAGTGTCGACTGTAGGACAAAAACTTCAGCTTATTTAGTGCTGAAGGTTTTACAAATGAACTAAATAACTTCATCATCTTTTTCTGAAGTTTTAGAAAAAGCTAATGACGACAAAACTAATGAATTCAGGACAAAACTTCAGCTTATTAAGTGCTGGAGTTTTAAAAATGAACTAAATAACTTCAACATCTTCATCTGAAGTTTTAGAAAAATCTAATGACGACCAAACTTCAACATATTTTGGTATTTTTTTTAACTTTATACTTATCTTTTTCGCATTTACTAGCTACTTTTTTGTCTTTTATCACCTACTTCATCTTACATTTACATTGATTATTTGAAATTTTTTCAAGCTGAAGTTATTTTTTAACTATAGAAAAACTGTGGGCGGGCTGAAGTAACATTTCTTTTTAGATTTACCACCTACTTGTTTTACCACCTACTTATCTTCTTACGTTGAATTTCTCTGAATGTAAAACAGTAAAACAGACCTGAAAAGTTACTTTTATATTTGTAGATACTAAATTGATTAGGTGCACTCTTTGGCTATACGTTTGTCTCTTTTATCATGAATTTTAAGTATATTTTTGATGAAATACAACATGCTAAACTTCAGCATGAAGTAAATAACTTTTGCTTTTTATGCTGAAGTTTTGGTTAAAACTCATAACAAAAGTGTCGACTGTAGGACAAAACCTTCAGATTATTTAGTGTTGAAGTTATTACAAATGAACTAAATAACTTCAGCATCTTCTTCTGATGTTTTAGAAAAAGCTAATGACGACAAAACTTCAGGATATTTTGGTTTTTTTTTAACTTGATACTAATCTTTTTCGCATTTACTAGCTACTTTTTGTCTTTTATTACCTACTTCATCTTATATTTACATTGATTATCTGAAAAATTTTGCAAGCTGAAGTTATTTTTTTACTATAGAAAAACCGTGGACAGGCTGAAGTAACATTTCTTTTTGGATTTACCACCTACTTATCTTCTTACATTGAATTTCTCTGAATGTAAAACAGTAAAATAGTCCTGAAAAGTTACTTTTATATTTATAGATACTAAATTGATTAGGTGAACTCTTTGTCTATATTAACAATCTCTTCACTTGAAAACTTCACAATGATCCATAGACTTCTATCATATTTCTTTAAATTTATATTCATCCTTAGCCTTTTAGACTTTTTTAAAGAATGTCTGTCTGGTGTAAGCGGAAGTAGGAAGCTTACAATGGATCAAATTATGCAGAAATGGAAGAGTTTGAAGTCTGATTATAACAGTAACGTACAATGTCTAATCTTATGCATAAGCGGGATCAAATAAAGGTTGGTCGGGAAATAATCATACCACAGTTTTTTACCGATGAATCATTCAAGAACAGGATTAACCTTGAATGTAGTTGTCAAGGTTATTCAACCTCGTTTGACAAGGTTGTCCAACAGTTTGATTGTTTTAAGTTTCCCATCTGGGACGACTATGCTGCTACAAAACGACCTGAAGAGTCTTCCTTCTCTTATGGATAGAGTAATAGTTGAACAAAGTGTCACGACCCAAGATCCTAACTGGGGTCATGATGGTGCCTAACAGCGGGGTCAGGCAAGTCGACTCTTAATTTACTAAAGGTTCCTTCTTATTAGATTAAACACTTTAAAATATACTCAGTTTTTAAAAGTTACATGATTTGACAAGGATAATTAGCCAGTTTTAATCAAAATAGTCATGATGAGGAATGAGCCAATATGTATCTATACATACCCGTAAACCAAAATAACAACTACGTGTGTGCCAGGAACTAGTGTCACAAGTCTTACAGGCATACTAACAGAATATACAAACATAATCTACAATCCCACTGTCTGAAAGGAATAGACGGGAAATAAGCAAAAGAAAACTCCAAGGTGATGCCGAGGATCATCAGGAGAAGAAGCTCACCGTGAAGTCGGGTCCAACTGAGATCAGAATCGAGCTCCGGTCTGATAACTAGATGCATCAGCCTAAGGACCTGTACAATTAAGTACAGAAGTGCAACATGAGTACATAAACAAATATGTACCCAGTGAGTATCCCGCCTAACCTCGAAGAGGTAGTGACGAGAGGTAGACGTGATACTTACTAGGGTCAACATTTCTAAATAACATGATTTAGTAGGAACTAGGCAGGCATAGCAGTCGTAGAATCAAAAAGAGATAAATCATCAAGTATAGTTGTATTTATCTTTGCATGTCAAATTTCACTAGCACATAATGTACTAAATTCCCTTATTAACATGATCCAGTTTCTACAATTACAAGAAATTCCCAGTAAATCTTACAACACATAATAGGCCGGAAACGTACGGCCAAAACGTCGCGAAATATAAATGTGCACTGCCGAGGGTCGAACGGCTCGAACCATAGATGCATTTATTACCCCGCTCGCGAATTGAAAATGCGATGCGATTGACATAATAGTAAGGCTATTCCGCTCACGAATCATACATGTGACGCGGTGCTGCATACATACATAAAATTATCAATTTTTTTAGGGAATTAACAAAGAATATTCTTTAAGGCAAGAACCTAACCAATATATCATGGACCACAATTGCGAATATTCTCATGCCAAATCAAGGATAATAAGCAACTCAAAATACGTGTAGGAATACATGTAAGGCACATATAATCATGCTCGTGAGTCCTAGAACTACCCAACATAACATAGTAGTAGCTATGCACGGACTTTCGTCACTTCGTGCGTGTGTAGCCCCCGCAAATAAGGACATGCAATTATTATAATCACCTATGGGGACAATCCCCCCTTACAAGGTTAGAAAGGAGACTCACCTCGTGTCGAACCTACTCCCCGGACTAAGAACGCGACCGAAACTCCGGAATCTACACTCGAGGACTCGAAACTAGCCAAATGTTATACAAATTCATCAATTTACGCTCAAAGTATGGAAATTCTCCTACTACTAAGTCAAATTCGCCATTCTTGAAGAAATTCTAAAATCCGACCCCATGGTCCGCATGCTCGGATTCCAATAATTCTCGAAGGAAACACTCACCCATAGCCTAAGGATCATTAGTACACAATTTCTACTTGATTTCATAGCTAATTCACGGGTAAATTCTCAAATTATCGAAAGTTCTAGGTTACTACCCATTCTTGATTTTTCACTAATTAAGGTAGTTAATTAAGCTAGTAATCCATGCATGAAGCTAATATTAGTGTAGAATTTACTTACCTTCAATAACCAGGTCGTTTGCCCCTCTAAAATGGTGGAAATCGCCCTAAGGAAGAAGAAGATAAGGAAAATGACTTAAATCCCGTGTATAAAAACACACTATCTGAATAGTGTTTCCGCACATGCGGCTCGAGGACCGCACCTGCGAGCAAGGCTCGCACCTACGGAAATGGACGAGGAGGCCTGGGCCCGCACCTGCAGAGTGGAGACCGCACCTGTGGCTCCGCTCCTGCGGAACTTTGTCCGCACCTGCGAGAATTGGCCTGACCGCTGGGGGTCGCACCTGCTACGCTGGGACCGCAGGAGCGGTCATGCACCTGCGACTGGGCAACCACACCATAACAGGTGCACCAGCAGCTATTTCAGCTTGTTTTTGGCCTCGTGTGGTGTCCGGGAGGCACCTGGGCCCACCCGAGCCCCCGTCCAAATCATAATACGGACTCACTCAAGCCTTTGGAACAACCAAAACAACGCTAAAACTCAAAATCACACCTCAAAATCCCTAGAACCAAACTTAGGAACTTTAAGTTTTCTAGACTTCGCTAACAACGCGCCGAACTGGCCTATACAACTCGGAATGACACAAAATTTTGCAGGCAAGTCATAAATGACATAACGGAACTATTCCCGGTCTCAGAATCCCGTTCGGACCTCGATAACACAAAAACACATCCCAAACAACAATAGGAACTTAAGGAACTTCTTATTTCAATATTGGGCGCCGAAACGTTCCCGGGTCATCAGAAACCCATTACGAACATACACCCAAGTCTGAAATTATCATACGAAGCTACCGAAACTGATGAAACTTGATTTCGAGGTCGTGTACCCAAAATGTTGACCGAAGTCAAACTTGGCCTTAAAGGCCAACCTTAAGGAACCAAATGTTCCTATAGCACTCTAAACACCTTCGAATCCCGGACCACCAGTCCCCGCAAGTCATAAATCAAGCCGCTATGGGAAGTTTTATTTTGGGGAATGGGGTCCAATAACGCAAAACAACCGGTCGGGTCATTACACAAAGTCATTTGCGCCATGAATTCGACAAGTTAAAGATTGATCTCATTGGACTTTGTGGTCTTTTGCCCGATTTTTCTATAGTTATCTCCGATTCTGATGATGACGAGATATTTCGAAAAATTTATGAGTACTGTTCTGATAATGATGATGATGCTTAGTTTTTGTAATCCTTTTTTTATGTTTTTATTCTGTGCTTTTTTGTTAATGTTTTTTATGATTCTTCTTTTTGTTTTGTAAATGTTTTTTTATGATGGCCTTGTATTGTTAATGTTTAACTGTTGTTATATAAATGAAAATCTTTGTTATGTTTTTCTGTATAATTTTTTTAAATTATGAAGGCTGAAGTTAGCTTATATAAGTTAGAAACTTGAACCCTTTATGTTGAAGTTATTTAGTTCATTTTCTATAACTTCAGTCTAAAGATGCTTAAGTTTTTGTTTGTACATGCGATACTTTTGTGTGTCTATATGTGTGTGTGTGTGTGTGTGTTAAGGATATGTGTTTCACATATAATTTTTTCTCGTTGAAGTCATTGCGTACTTTTTAAAATGCAACCAAACCTGTAAGCCTGCCCAACAAAAATGAGTGGTTTGTAATTCAGAAATATATAAAAGAGTGTAAGAGCTTTTTTTTATTCCTACGAAAATATATCCTACAATAATCAAAGTCTAAATTCAGACCTTATAATCCAATTGAAGAAGAGTTAACTCAAAGAATTATTGAACGTTGGAGTATTTTTCAGCATATTTTTTGGAATATGGATGAGGTACTGGAGAAGATAAGCAAGTTGTTCTGTTATGACCAATTTGTTTACATCGACTGCATTTGGTAGACTTCAATGGTACTGATTCAGTCGCATGGATATGCCTCTTGTTTTTTCTTCTTCCTTGTAAAATATCTACATCAGGAGGTTTTGTTATCTCAGATTCTACATTGTGGAATATTCCATGAATTTTTATCTCCCACGGTATTCATATGACATTCATATGTTTTGAACCATGTTTCCTTTGAATACCATTTTGAGCAATAATCAGATTTTTGTAAATATCTCTTATTAATAGCAGCAATTGCATGTGGGCAGGGCAATTCATCAAGTTGGAATTCCAAGCAGTCACAAGTTCTCTTCTTTAAGTCCACAATGAATTCGATTCCTTCACTATTTATTCTAAACAACATTGAATCAAGGTTGAACACCTAAGAAGGAATAAAAAATTAAGATAAACTATATTAGTGTATTATTGCTTCAAAAAGAAAAAGTATGAAGTTTTTTATATGTAAGCAGTAAATCACTGCAGCAGATATAAAAAGCTGAAGTGATTATGCTAAAGAGAAAACACGCTGAAAGTAAATCCTGAAGTTAATAAATATACTCACAAACATTTTGCAAGCCAAGTCTATCTTCTTAGTCATCTCTTTTTCTGCCCATATTGATACTTTGTGAAAAGTTTTATTTTCTTTTTTTCTCCATTCGTAAAATCACTCTCCCAATTTTTCTTGGATGTAATCTAA
The DNA here is from genome assembly GCA_005239505.1 of Nicotiana paniculata. Lineage (NCBI taxonomy): Eukaryota > Viridiplantae > Streptophyta > Magnoliopsida > Solanales > Solanaceae > Nicotiana > Nicotiana paniculata. The sequence continues at coordinate 23,203 of ML307056.1, read as the reverse complement.
CATTCTTAAAATAGGTATCTCTCTCGCTTTTAGTAACATGTAATTCATTGATTCTATAATGTTTGTTGTCAGCATATCATAATGTCGTCGTGGGAACCACGATCGAGCCCATCTTTTTGGAGGCTCTTCCAATATGTAATTGTATGTTTTCTTGTCAAGACTTTTGACATTAACTTATTAAAATCTTCACGTTTGTATGACCTTGCAGCGCTTTGAAAAAGATTTATTACCATGGCTTTTGCATATCTTTGCTTAAGATTTTTATCAAAATGATAGAGGCAGATACCATGGTGAACTTCAAGATAAACTTTTCTAATCCCATTTGCGATCGACTGGTTTCTATCTGATAAGAAAACCAGTTCATGATGGACTTGAATTGCTTTTCTCATTTCCTTGAAGAACCAAATGTATGCCTCATTGTTTTCTGAATCTGCTACACCAAAAGATAGAGGAAAGATTTGATTGTTTACATCCTTTGATACAACAACAAATAGAACGCCGCGATAATTTGACTTTAAAAACATTGCAACAGTAGCAACAACCAGCTATTGATGCCGCAGGAGCAAAGAACATGTAAGCAAATATGTACAGTGAAATACAAAAAAAAAAATCATAAGATGTAAAGTTTAACTTCAGGCTGATGGTTAGTATTGTTTTGCTTACCGATCCTTCTCATCTCTTTTTATGTTTGTGTACGTTCCTGGGTTTCTATGCACCATCATGTGAGGTATGAAGGAAGAATCTGGTAGTTCTCTTCTGGTGTTCCCTTTATGCAAGCAATGGCTTTTTGAATAGCGCGCCATGCCTTGTGATATCCAATGCCAATTCCAAATTTCTTTTTCATTTCATTCTCTACAAAGGCTGGAGTAACAACCCCTATCTTTTTGTCTCGAACATGTTCTAAAATTTGTTCACTTATAAAATTTGATGTAACATGCTTCTGATATGATTGTTTTGCATCAACTGAGCATTCATGGTTGTTATGATATTTTATCACCCTGAAAAGTGTGGAATTTTTTATTCTAGTAGAACGCATATTCCAACCACATTTCTCCATGATGCATTTCAGCTCATATGTCTTTAAACATGATCTAACAATTGTGAATTCAACTTTTTGGTTTACCTCCAAGCTGCAGAAAAATTTAGTGATATTTTGCTTGTTCTCAAAAATTGATCCTACTCTTACTTCCTCAGGCAATGCATCGTGCCTAAGTATTTTACATGGTGGAGATTCTTTCAACTTTCTCCTCACTCTTTTTCTTGATTTCTTCGAAGCACTAGAAGTTTCAACAATTATTCAATTGTATATGATGTTATCGATATTAATTCCATATTTTCTTCATCTTCGTTGTTGCTTATCACTGCAGAAGGTAACAAAAACTTTGTTGGATTGTGTGTTGGTTGTCAATTTGCATCATTAGCCGTCCTTCTTCTTCTTGCTCATTGACAAACTGGTATGAATTTATTGGAGCAACGGGTGACTGATGCAGCATTCTATATTCTGAAGCAGCTATTAAGTTAGGAGGTTGTTGCTCATTGTCTACTTCCACTATTGGCTACCCTAGTTCATGGTGATAATCAGCAAATTGTTCCGAAGCAGCTATATTGTCAAGAGATTGGTTGAATGTTGCATATTCTGAAGCACCTATACTGTCAGAAATATTTTTGTATTTTTTCGACGACAAAATGGCAATTCTTGTAGGCTGACTCAGTTGTTAACAAATGTATACACGTACCGAGTTCTTCATCTGAAGTTACAAGCATACCTTTGATTGTATTTAGTTTGATATCAAACCATAACTTTACTGAATATCTGCTTGAATCAATATTTGTAACTTCACTAATTTTCTTCAGGAAAGAATTGAATGATACTTGTTTATTAAGCAGAACAACTTTTGTATCATGATCCAAGTATTTGAAATCAACAGTCCACCTCCTATTGAAAGTAATAACAACGCAAATCGAACTCATCCTAGAGAAGCATGTTTAGTGTCATTTATTAGGAAATTGAACAAAAGAATTTAATTATAAAGCTAAAGTTTGAGAAAATGTACTAGAGAAAAAGGCTCATCAAAAAGATGATTAATGCAGGAAAAAAGTTAAGCACAAACTATATTTAACTTCAGCATGCAGGAGAAAATTACATAGCGCATGAGAAAAACTTCAGCATATTAAGTGCTGAAGTATTAGAAAATGAACTAAAAAACTTCAGCATCTTCTGGTGAAGTTTTTGAAAAAGCTCATGACAAAACTATTGTATCGAGGAGAAAACTTGAGCATATTAAGTGCTGAAGTATTAGCAAATGAACTAAAAAACTTCAGCATCTTCTGCTGAAGTTTTGGAAAAAGCTCATGACAAAACTATTGTATCCAGGAGAAAACTTCAGCATATTTTGGTATGAAGTTTTAGCAAAAAATCATAATAAAATTACATAGTGCAGGAGGATAGCGAGAGCACGACCACTTATAACCGACTTACTTAATAATGCCTCCACCCTTTCTGACCTCTTAGCTCATTTTTCCTGAAATTTTTAAAAATGAACTAAACAACTTCAACATTTATGCTGAAGTTTTTGGAAAATCTAATGACAAAAATATAGGACGCATGACATAACTTCAGCATATTTTAGTGTTGAAGTCTTAGCAAATGAACTAAAGAACTTCAGCTTGTTTAGAATGCAAGACAAATACTTAAGCATTTTTGGTGTGAAGTTTTAGCGAATTATGTAAAAACTCATCTTGTTTAGCAGATAAACCAAAAACTTCAGCATGTTATACAGTACAAAACTTCAGCATATTTGGATTTTTGGCTTTGGTATTTAAATTAGGTTTAACGTGAAGAATCTTCAGCTTCACTCTATAATTCAACGTGAAAAAAATTTAGGATGCAAATTCATTCGTCATTAAAAAGTTCATGTTTCATAGGATAATTAGCCAATTTTTAATCAAAAGCGGTCATGAGAGCCAATATATATACATACCCGTAATCCATAATAACTACCACGTGTGTGCCAGGCACTGAAATCCAAGTAAACACTGGAAGTAAATAAACAATTACTACTTCATCTTCCTCCAAATATCTGTCAAATCAGTATCCATGAATTCAGTAACAATAAATCATGCGCATACGGGATAAGGACAACCGACCTTAGCCATAAGATAATCATATTTGTGCACTACCGAGGGTCGAACGACCCGAACCATAAGTGCACCTTGCCATAGAGTACTCACGTCTATGCACTGCCGAGGATCGAACGGCCCGAACCATAAGTGAGTCTTTGCCATAAAGTAATCACACCTATGCATTGCCGAGGATCGAACGTCCCGTACCATAAGTGCATCTTTCAATCTTCCATGGCGTACGGCCCGCTCCCATGAGACTGGGGAAAATCACACTCCGCTCGCGGAATGTAAATTGTGAAGCGGTGACATGCACACACAGTATTCCTTATTAATTTACTTTTCAGTGAACAATTCCTTAAAATTTCTCAAATTCCATGATCTCAGGGAAATAAGTTGCATGTAACATTTAATTCATTAAGCATATAGTTCATTTCAAGGAAAACACAAGGCATGATGTGGGCCTAACTACCCGGACATAATAATAATAGCCGCTACGTACGGAATCTCATCACTTTGTACGTACGTAGCCCGCACAAATATCACACATAGCATTTAAAACACCTACGGGGTCAATTCCCTCTTACGAGATTAGAAAGGAGACTCACCCCGCGTCGCACCTACTCCCCGGGTCAAGAATGCGCCCGAAACTCTGAACTCGTCACCCAAAAGACTCGAAGCTAACCACATGTTACGTAGATATATCAAATTATACTCAAAGAATGAAATTCTCCTATTATTTAGTCAAATTCATCATTCTTGAAGAAATCCCAAAATCCAACCCCGAGCCCGCATGCTCGGATTTCAAAAATTCTTGAAGGAAACACACTCCCATAACTTAAGGATCATTAATATATGATTTTTGTATGATTTCATAGCCAATTTATAGGTAATTCTCTAATTCTCGAAAGCCCTAGGTTACTAACCATTTCCTTAATTTTTCACTAATTAGGTAGTTAAATTCAACTAGGAATTCATGCATTAACTAACTTAGAGTAGCATTTACTTACCTCTCAGTGGCTGGGCCGTGGGGCTCTTTTCGAAGCTCTCAAAATCATCTACGGTGGAAGAAAATGGAGTGAAAACGGGATAATCCCGCACTTAAAAGACCATACTACCTACACGGGTTTCCGCACCTACGACTCGACGAACGCACCTACGGTCTCACACCTGTGAGCAATAGCTCGCATCTGCAAAAAATGGGACAAGGACCTGGGCTCGCACTTGCGGGCTGGAGTCCGCACCTGCGTGAAGGATCCCCCACTTGCGAGAACTGGGTAACCCACCTGTGGATTGCAGATGCGAGGCCTGGACCGCAAGAGAGGTTTCGCACCTACGACTGGGAAACCGCACCTGCGGTCACACCAGATCAGGTGCACCAGCAACTGCTTCAGCTGGTTTTTGGCCTCGTTTGGTGCCGAGAGGCACCTGGGCCCACCCGAGCCTCCGTCCAAATATACCAACAAGTCCCAAAAAATAATACGGACTCTCCCTAGCCTTCGGAACACCCGCAACAATGCTAAAACTCAAAATCACACCTCAAAACTCCTAGAACCAAACTTAGGAACTTTAAGTTTTCTTGAATTCGCTAACAATGCACCGAACTGACCTATACTACTCAGAATGACACCAAATTTTGCAGGCAAGTCATAAATGAAATAAAGGAAATATTCCCGTTCTCGGAATTCCGTTCGGACCTTAATAACACAAAAACACATCCCAAATCAGAATATGAACTTAAGGAACTCTTATTACAATATTGGGCGCCGAAATGCTCCCGGGTCATCCGAAACCCATTCCGAACATATGCGTCGTTTACTAAAAATGTTGACCGAAGTCAAACTTGGCCTTAAAGGCCAACCTGAAGGAACAAAGTGTTCAAATATCGCTCTAAACACTTCCGAAACCCGGACCACCCACCCCCGCAAGTCATAAATCACAATAAGCCGCTACAGGAAGTTTTATTTAGGGGAACGGGGTCCGATAATGAAAAATGACCGGTCATGTCATTACATTCTCCACCTCTTAAACAAACGTTCGTCCTCGAACGGGTCTAGAATCATACTTGAAGTGCTGAATAAGTGTGGATATCTGCTCTGCATGTCCTCCTCGGACTCCCAGGTCGCTTCCTTGTCTGGCTGGCCCCTCCACTGGACCTTCACTGCAGAAATTCTCTTGGACCTCAACTGGCGATCCTGTCTATCAATAATAGCAATTGGCTCCTCCTCGTAGCCCAACCTCTCATCCAACTAAATAGTGCCGAAATCGACCACGTGAGAGAAGTCGGCATGGTACCTTCGGAGCATGGATACATGAAAGACCGGATGAGCTTCTGATAAACTAGGAGGTAAGGCTAGCTCATAAGCAACCTCCCCAACTCGTCTCAACACCTCGAAGGGACCTATAAACCTCGGGGTCAGCTTTCCCTTCTTCCCACACCTCATAATACCCTTCATCGGCGAGACCTTCAACAAAACCTTCTCTCCCTCCATAAATGATACATCATGAACCCTCTGATCTTCGTAACTCTTCTGTCTAGACTGTGCTGTGCGGAGCCTCTCCTGAATCAACTTCACCCTCTCCAAAGCATCCCTCATTAGGTCAGTACCATATAACTTAGCCTCGCTAGGCCCAAACCACCCGATAAGGGAACGATATCGCCGACCATACAAAGCCTCAAATAGATCCATCTCGATGTTGGACTGATAACTATTATTGTAAGGAAACTCGGCCAAAGGCAAGAACTGGTCCCACTGACCTCCGTAGTCAATCACTCATGCCCTGAGCATGTTCTCCAATATCTGAGTTGTACGCTTCGACTGGCCATCAGCCTGAGGCTGAAATGCTGTGCTGAGGTCTATATTAGTGCCTAACCCACTGTGCAATGCTCTCCAGAAGTGCGAGGTGAACTGAGGACCTCGATCTGATATAATGGACACCGTGCAACTTGACTATCTCCCGAATGTAGATTTGGGCCAACCTCTCAGAAGTATATGTAGTAGCTACAGGAATGAAATGTGCCGATTTGGTCAATCTATCCATAATAACCCAAACCGCGTCAACCTTCCGCAAAGTCCAAGGCAACCCAACCACGAAGTCCATAGTGATGGGATCCCATTTCCACTAAGAAATAGGCATCTGCTGAAGTAGGGCTCCTGGCCTCTAGTGCTCATACTTCACTTGCTAGAAATTAAGACACCTAGTGACATACTCCACAATGTCCCTCTTCATCTGTCTCCACCAGTATTGCTGCTTCAAATCATGATACATCTTCGTAGCACCAGGATGAACAGAATACCGAGAATTGGGTGCTTTCTCTAGAATCCTCTTCCTCAGGTCATCAACATTAGGAACACATAAACGGCCCTGAAGTCTCAAAACACCATCCTCACCAATAGCAACCTCCTTGACACAACCCCGTACCAATGTCTCCCGAAGCTCTGCTAAGCACGAATTATCGAACTGTCGGGCCTTAATCTCCCCTAATAACGAAGGTTGAGCAACCACATATGCTCAATCTGGACGAGGCTCTGAAAGTTCTAATCTCACCAGGCGATTGCCAAGGACTGAATGTACAAGGCTAGAGGTCTCTCCTCTGCTGTAATATAAGCCAAACTACCCATACTCTCTGCCTTCCTGCGCAAGGCATCTGCTACCACATTTGCCTTGCCGGATAATAAAGAATGGTGATATCATAATCCTTCAATAACTCAAGCCATCTGCGCCACCTCAGATTAAGATCTCTCTGCTTGAACAAGTGTTGTAGGCTGCGGTGGTCTGTATAAACCTCACAGGACACCCCATACAAGTAGTGCATCCAAATCTTAAGAGCATGAATAATCGCCGCCAACTCCAAATCGTGCATTGGGTAATTCTTCTCATGAAGAATCATAAGCAATAACAATCCCTTCCTGCATCAACACACACCCCAAGCCAACTCATGAAGTGTCACAATATACTGTGTACATCCCAGAATCGGAAAGCAATACCAGAACTGGCGCTGAAGTCATTGCCGCCTTGAGCTTCTGAAAACTCGCCTCACACTCGTTAGACCATCGAAACGGGGCATTCTTCCGAGTCAATCTAGTCAATGGAGCTGCAATAGGAGAGAACACCTCCACAAATCGGCGATAATAGCCTGCTAGGCCCAAAAAGCTCCTGATCTCTGTAGCTGAAGTAGGACGCGACCAACTATGAACTGCCTCGATCTTCTGAGGATCAACCTTGAATCCCTCTCCGGATACCACATGCCCCAAGAATGCTAAGGAATCCAACCAGAACTCACACTTGGAGAACCTAGCATATAGCTTCTGTTCCCGCAAAGTCTGGAGCACAACTCTCAAATACTGCCCGTGCTCCCCTGGCTACGTGAGTAAATCAGGATGTCATCCATAAAGACAATGACAAAGGAATCAATATACGGCCTGAACACCCTATTCATCAAGTCCATGAATGCTGCTGGGGCATTAGTCAAGCCAAAGGACATCACCAGGAACTCATAGTGGCCATATCTCGTACGGAAAGCAGTCTTCGGAACATCCGAGGCCCGATTCTTCAACTGCTGGTATCCCGATCTCAAATCAATATTAGAAAACACCCTAGCACCCTGCAACTGGTCAAACAAATCATCGATGCGCGATAAAGGATACTTATTCATAATGGTGACCTTGTTCAACTGGCGGTAATCAATACACATCCGCATGGACCCATCCCTTTTCTTCACGAATAGACTGGAGCACCCCATGACGATACACTCAGTCTGATGAACCCCTTAGCCAACAACTCCTCAAGCTGCTCCTTCAACTCCTTCAACTCTTTCAGAGCCATACGGTATGGAGGAATAGATATAGGTTGGGTGCCTGGAGCTAAATCAATGCAAGAATCAATATCACGATCTGGAGGCATGCCCGGAAGATCTGAAGGAAATTCATCAGCAAGCTCTTGAACAACTGGCACTGAATCAATCATCGGAGACTCGGCGGTGGTGTCCCGCACATAAGCAAGATATGCCGGAAAACCCTTCTCGACCATATGTTGATCCTTCATGAATGAAATAACCTAGCTGGCTGCACTAACTGAGAAACCTCTCCATTCCAGCCTAGGCGACTCAAGCATGGCTAAAGTAACTCTCTTGGCATGGCAATCTAGCACGACATGATAAGGAGATAGCCAATTCATGCCTAGAATAACCTCAAAATCAACCATGTCGAGTAATAAAAGGTCAGCTCTAGTCTCGAACCCACATAAGGTGATCACACAAAACCAATAGATCTGGTCTACCACCATAGAAACGCCCACAGGAGTGGACACATATATAAGAGAACCCAAGGACTCGCGAGGAGCATCCAGAAAATGAGCAAATAATGCTGAAACATATGAATATGTGGATCCTGGATAAAATAATACTGAAGCCTCTATACCACATACTGAGATAATACATGTGATCACGGCATCCGAGGCCACTGCATCTGATCTGGCCGGAATGGCATAAAATCTAGCTGGAGTACCAAAAGACTGAACTCCACCAGAGTGAATAGGAGCTGCCGTACCTCCCCCTGACTGGCCTCCACCTCTAGGACGACCCCTGCCGACCTGTCCTCCACCTCCAGGTGGCCGGACTGCTAGTGCCGGACCCATCAGCTGATAACCCTACTATACGGCCTTGCCCCAAAACCTGGGACAATGTCTCCTTATATGACCTGGCTCCCCACACTCGTAACAACCCCCAGGTACCATAGTCTGCTACCCCGAAGAAGAACCCTGAATGGACGGAGGGCGATGTGAGCCCTCTGGCATAGCAACAAAGTAGGGGTCGGAGGATCTCGGATGATTGGGATAACCACTAGGTGAACTCTGAATTGCTGGAGGATGGTAGGAACGCTCTGGCATGGCACTGAAATGAGGCCTCGCTGGAACACCTCGGGGAGGTGGTGGAGCTGATAAATATGAAGGCCTGCTGGGCTGACTACTGCTAAACTGATCTCTGCCCCTAGCTGGGCCACCTCTGAAATCTCCGGAGAATCTATCCCTCTTGTCCTGCTGCTCCTGGTCCCTGCTCCTCGATCGATACCCCTCGATTCTGCGAGTAATCTCTACCACGAGCTGATAAGGAGTACCCATCTCCACCTCTCGGGCCATGGTAGCCCTAATACCTAGATGCAACCCAACAACAAATATCCGCACCCTCTCTACATCAGTAGGTAGTATCATGAGTGCATGGCGAGACAACTCTGAAAATATGGTCTCATAATCTGTCACTGACATATGTCCCTGCTCTAGCCGCTCAAACTGATACCGCAGCTCTTCCCTCTCAGAGGGTGGGATATATCTATCAAGAAACATCTGCGTGAACTGCTCCCAAGTGACAGGAGGAGAATCTGCTGGCCTGCTGAGAATATAAGACTGCCACCACCTACGAGCTCTGCCCTCCAACTCGAAGGTAGTGAAATCCACTCCATGGGACTCTAGTATCCTCATGTTGTGCAGTATGTCCCTGCACCTGTCCAAAAAATCCTGGGCATCCTCGCCTCTCTCACCCCCGAAGACTGGAGGGTGCAATCGAGTCCATCTATCCAATAACTTCTGCGGATCGCCATCCGCAGCCGGTCTGGGCTCAGGTGCTGCTGCAACAGGCTGGACCCCACCCACGGGCAGTGTACTCGGGGTATGATATAATACTTCTGTCTGGCCTGTAGCCTGGGCAGTAGGGGTCTGGACTCCCCTCCTTCCTGAGAAGTGGCAGGATCTGCTAGAAATAAACCAGCCTGGGACATAGTGTCCATAAATCTCATCATACGGCCCATGACCTCTTGGAAGCCTGGCGACGTCATGAAGTCTACTGGAGCAGGATCTGCTGGGGGCACCTCGTCCTGCTCCTCTATGATACAGTCCTCTGGTGGTGGAATCGAAATAGCTCTGGGGCACCCTCGTGCCCTACCTCGGGCCGGTGCCCTCCCCCCGCCTCTGCCATGGCCTCGGACAATAGGGGTAGCGGCCCCTCCCGAGTCTGGAACATCAGATGCACGCGTCCTCACCAAAGAGAGGTTTCCTAACACCCTATAGATGAGATTTAGTAAATCATCGACTGCACGATAGAATAAGAACAAAGAGAGGTTTCCTAACACCCTATAGATGAGATTTAGTAAATCATCGACTGCACGATAGAATAAGAACAAAGAGAGGTTTCCTAACACCCTATAGCCTTATGAAGATAAGTACAGACGTCTCCGTAACGATCCACAAGACTCTACTGGGTTTGCCCCTGTCTCGTGAGACTTACGTGAACCTAGTGCTCTGATACCATGTTGTCACGACCCAAAATCCTAACTTAGGTCGTGATGGTGCCCAACAGCGAGGTCAGGCAAGCCAACACTCAATTTACTAAGGGTTATTTCTTCTTTGAAAAAACATTTCAACATATACAAGGTTTTTAAAGCTCAAAACATAAATCGACAAGGATAATTAGCCAGTTTTTAATCAAAAGCGGTCATGAGGAGGCATGAGACAATATATATACAGACCCGTAATCCATAATAACTACCACGTGTGTTCCAGGAACTAGTGTCACAAGTCCTACAAGCATACTAATAGAATATACAAAAGATATAATATACAGTCCCACTGTCTGAAAGAAATAGACGGGAAATAAGCAAAAGAAACTCCATGGTGCTTCCGGAGATCGCCAGGACAAAGCAGCTCACCGTGAAGTCAGGTCCGTCTATAATCAGAATCAAGCTCCGGTCTGACAACCAGATGCACCAGCCTCAGAACCTGTACAATTAAGTACAGAAGTGTAGCATGAGTACATAAATATATATGTACCCAGTGAGTATCCCGCCTAATCTCGAAGAAGTAGTGACGAGAGATCGACTCGACATTCACTAAGTTCCAACAATATAATTTAACGAAATATGATGAAATGTTAGGCATGTAAAGGCAGTGAAGCAGGAAATATATAAGGCACTGAAATCCAAGTAAACACTGGAAGCAAATAAACAATTACTACTTCATCTTCCCCCAAATATCTGTCAAGTCAGTATCCATGAATTCAGTAACAATAAATCATGCGCATAAGGGATAAGGACAACCGACTTGATCCATAAGATGATCATATTTGTGCACTGCCGAGGGTCGAACGGCCCGAACCATAAGTGCACCTTTCCATAAAGTACTCACGTCTATGCACTGTCAAGGATTGAACGGCCCGAATCATAAATGCATATTTTCCATAAAGTAATCATACCTATGCACTACCGAGGATCGAACGACCTGTACCATAAGTGCATCATTCAATTCGCTGTGGCGTATGGCTCGCTCCCATGAGAGTGGGGGAAATCACACTCCGCTCGCGAATGTAAATTGCGAAGCGGTCACATCCACACACATTATTCCTCTTTAATTTAGTTTTAAGTGAACAATTCCTTAAAATTTCTCAAATTCCATGATCTCAGGGAAATAAGCCGCATGTAACATTTAATTCATTAAGCATATAATCCATTTCAAGGAATACACAAGGCATGATGTGGGCCTAACTACCCAGACATAATAATAATAGTCGCTACGTACAGACTCTCGTCACTTTGTACGTACTTAGCCCCCACAAATATCACACATAGGATTTAAAACACCTACCGGGACAATTCCCTCTTACGAGATTAGAAAGGAGACTCACCTCGCGCCGCACCTACTCCCCGGGTCAAGAATGCGCCCGAAACTCCGACCTCGTCACCCAAAGGACTCGAAGCTAACCAAACGTTATGGAAATATATCAAATTATACTCAAATCATGGAATTCTCCTATTATTTAGTTAAATTCATCATTCTTGAAAAAATCCCAAAATCCAACTCCAGTCCAGCATGCTCGGATTTCAAAAATTCTTGAAGGAAACACTCACCCATAACCTAAGAATCATTAATATATTATTTTTGTATGATTTCATAGCCAATTCATGGGTAATTCTCTAAATTCTCGAAAGCCCTAGGTTACTACCCAATTCCTTTATTTTTCACTAATTGGGTAGTTAAATTCAACTAGGAATTCATGCATTAACTAACTTTAGGGTAGAATTTACTTACCTCTCAGTGGCTGGGTAGTGGGGCTCTTTTCCAAGCTCTCAAAATCGTCTATGGTGGAAAAAATTGAGTGAAAATGGGATAATCCCGCACTTAAAAAACCTTGCAGCCTATAGGGGTTTCCGTACCTACGACTCGACGACCGCACCTGCGAGCAATAGCTTGTATCTGCGAAAAATGGGACAAGGGTCTGTGCTCGCACCTGCGGATGGAGTCTGCACCTGCGTGAAGGAGCCTGCATGTGCGAGAACTAGACAACCCACCTTGGGGTCGCACCTGCGAGGCCTGGACCGCAGAAGCGGTCTTGCACCTGCGACTGGGCAACCGCACCTGCGGTCACACTAGATCAGGTGCACCAACAATTGCTTCAGCTGGTTTTTCACCTCGTTTGGTGCCATAGAGGCACCTGGGCCCACTCGAGCCCCCGTCCAAATATACCAACAAGTTCCAAATTATAATACGGACTCTCTCGAGCCTTCGAAACACCCGCAACAACGCTTAAACTCAAAATCACACCTCACAAAGCTATCAGAACCGTCGAAACTCGATTCCGAGGTCGTTTACTGAAAATGTTGACCGAAGTTAAACTTGGCCTTAAAGGCCAACCTGAAGGAACCAAGTGTTCCAATATCTCTCTAAACACTTCCGAAACTCGGACCACCCGCCCCTGTAAGTCATAAATCACAATAAGCCGCTATGGGAAGTTTCATTTAGGGGAACGCGGTCCGATAAGGCAAAACAACCAGTCGGGTCGTTACAGAATCGTAAGGTGTTTTGTGCGTGATGCATCTTTTATATATTTTGTCAGGGCTAGAATGGTCATATTATTACGGATTTTTTGTCAGTTGGCTACCAAATCAATAATTTTAAAAAATAGGGTACATGTTAAAAAGTGGCTGCTATATAGGGTATGGTTGCAAATCACCCCAAAATCAATAAATTTCACAGAAAATAGCCCAAGGCTCCACACAAAGTACATAAAACCTCGATAACAACAACAAAGATAGAAAATTAACCCAGCATAAGTCGACACCTTCTTTAATCCGTATTTTTGATAAATATATTAATATCTCAATTTAAACTTACTTAATTAATTATTAGTAGATGGGGAAATATATAAAATAATTATTTCCAAGAAATATCAAATCAACAAACGCACAGAATTCACATGAAACTCCAAATGAAAATTTAAACCAAATTATCATATAAATACAAACTCGACTATAATGATCCAGACAGTCGTTGAGCTAATAACTGCTTTCCCCACGTTTGTTTCTGCTATTGGGACTTGCCGGAGTGATTAGTCATGGAATTCAGAGAGTTTTGGGACACTTTGTCCCTAATTATGAGTTAAGCCTTAGAAATCAGACCATAGTTGGAACTGTGTGAAGACGGGTCCGAAATGGAATTCTAGAGACTCTGTTAGCTCCACTGAGTGATTTTGGGTTTAGGAGCGCATCCGGAATGTGTTTTCAAGGTCTGTAGTAGATTTAGGCTTGAATTGGCGAAATTTGATTTTCGGTGATTCCGGTCGATAGGTGAAATTTTGATATCGGGCTCGGAATGGGATTACGAGAGTAGATGTGGGTTCGTAGTGTCATTTGTGACCCGTGTGTCATATTTGAGGTCATTCGGACTAGTTTTGACGTGTTTCGACATCCTTTGTATATTTTGGAAAAATGTTAAGTTATTAGGCTTGAATTCATGTTTAATTCTTGTTTTTGGTGTTATGCGATGTGATTTGAAGGCTCGACCAAGTTTGAATGAGGTTATATGACTGGTTGATAGGTTTGGTCGAGGTCCAGGGGACCTCGGGTGTGTTTCGGATGCTCAACGGGAAGAATGGGACTTAGGCAAAATATGTTGAGGGCTATTCTGGTGTTTTTGTACCTGCGGATGTGGAACCGTAGGTGCGGCCCTGCAGAAGCAAAAGAGAGGTCGTAGATGTGGTCTGGGGCATGAGGACCAGTGGCCGCAGATGCGGCTCAAGATTCGCAGAAGCGGAACTGCATCTACGGAGAAAGGAGCACAGGTGCGGATCTTGGGGGATTAATGATTTTCCACAGGTCCGGATCCCCAGTCGCGGAAGCGGGACCGCAAGTGCGGTGGTCACCTCGCAGAAGAAGAAATCGCTCGTCAGAAATATGAAAAATCGAGGGTTTAAGTTCATAACTTCTAAAATCGATTTCGAGCTCGGGAATTGGCGATTTTGTGAGGATTTTGTAGAGGAGATCATTGGGTAACGATTCTTAACCCTACTTCACTTGTATTTCATCAATATATAGTATGTTCTTAGATCTAATCAAGGAATTTGAAGGTAAAAGTTTGGAAATGAGGGAAAAAGTTCCCCAATTGGAAATCCGAGATTTGAATGAGATTTTGACATCCGATTTTTATGATTCTTGTTCGAGTGTTCTCGTGAGTGAGCACGTTCTCATAATTTTTAAATTTTACCCGATTTCGAGGCGTGGGCCCGAGGTACTTTTTGGGCGATTTTCCTAATTTCGCGTCTTAGCTTCGAATTTATTAGTTGAACTAGTTGCTTATAGCTATATTTACGTTAGGAAATTTATTTGAATAGATTCGGGCCATTTGGAGTTGGGTACTCGTGGAAAGAGCATGGTTCTAAGTTTATTTGAGTAGTTGACGTAAGTGGCTTGCCTAACCTTCTGTTAGAGACTTTCTCCCTTAGGATACTTGATACTAATTGTTGTGTGGGAGCCGTGTACGGGAGGTGACGAGTGCGTACACGGGATGTTAATGCAAAAATCTCATTTTTCCCTTCCTAAAACATAAATTGTTTCTCTTCTTCGAACTTGCTCTAATATGATATATTGTTTAGCTTAGATTAGGAAAGCATGCTTACGTGTTAAAATGCCTACTTGATCTTCTGTGAACCATGCTTAGTTAAGCCCTTATTTTCCTTATCTGTGATTAGTATAAATTGTGTCAATTCGATGTTATGCTTGTCATTCATCATGCATAGCATATTTAAATTGGGACTACGGACGTATTCTGCGATCCCCTGTACTGCATATTTATTTTGGGATTACGACGTATTCCGGGAGATCCCCCTGTATTGCATATTTATTTTGGGACTACGGACGTATTCCGGGAGATCCCCTTGTACTGAACAATCATTTGGAACTACGGGACGATATCCCGGGAGATTCCACCTTGTGATACATTGTGTTGAGCCGAGGACTCTCTTTACCGTAAAACTTTATATTATTTTCTTAAACTCCTTACTGTAGACATTACCTATATTTTGTACTATTTTATTAAAAGTCATTTATATAGAAATCCAGTAGAGCCTTAACCTGACCTCGTCACTACACGACTGTGGTTAGGCTTGGCACTTACTGGGTACCAAATGTGGTGTACTCATGCCCTTTCCTGCACATGTTTTTGTGTGCAGATCCAGGTACGAGCTATCAGCCTCGTGGTTAGTCGTTGCTGCTGATTCTAGGAGATTGCAAAGTAATTCTGCCGCGTCCACAGAATCCTCCGAGTCCCCTTATATTCTATCATTTATAGTTATTCCTATTTATTCTCCAGATTTGTTTAAAGCTATAGTAGTGTTAGCAGCTTGCCTAACCTTGTGTTAGAGAATTTCTCCCTTAGGATACTTGATACTAATTGTTGTGTGGGAGCCGTGTACGGGAGGTGAAGAGTGTGTACACGGGACGTTAATGCAAAAATCTCATTTTTCCCTTCCTAAAACATAAATTGTTTCTCTTCTTCGAACTTGCTCTAATATGATATATTGTTTAGCTTAGATTCGGAAAGCATGCTTACGTGTTAAAATGCCTACTTGATCTTCTGTGAACCATGCTTAGCTAAGCCCTTATTTTCCGTATCTGTGATTCGTATAAACTGTGTCAATTCGATGTTATGCTTGTCATTCATCATCCATAGCATATTTAAATTGGGACTACGGACGTATTCCGGGATCCCCTGTACTGCATATTTATTTTGGGATTACGGACGTATTCCGGGAGATCCCCCTGTACTGCATATTTATTTTGGGACTACGGACGTATTCCAGGAGATCCCCTTGTACTGAATAATCATTTGGAACTACGAGACGATATCCCGGGAGATTTCACCTTGTGATACATTGTGTTGAGCCGAGGACTCTCTTTACTGTAAAACTTTATATTATTTTCTTAAACTACTTACTGTAGACATTACCTATATTTTGTACTGTTTTTTTAAAATTCATTTATGTAGAAATCCAGTAGAGCCTTAACCTGACCTCGTCACTACATGACTGGGGTTAGGCTTGGAACTTACTGGGTACCAAATGTGGTGTACTCATGCCCTTTCCTGCACATGTTTTTGTGTGCAGATCCAGGTATGAGCTACCAGCCTCGTGGTTAGTCGTTGCTGCTGATTCTAGGAGATTGCAAAGTAATTCTTCCGCGTCCACAGAATCCTCCGAGTCCCCTTATATTCTCTCATTTATAGTTATTCCTATTTATTCTCCAGACTTGTTTAAAGCTACAGTAGTGTTAGCAGCTTGTTACTATTTGTGACATTCCGTGTCATTGGGAAATGTATTCTTGTATGAGCTTAGCGGCCAGTATGTTATTTATATCATTGCCCTTATTTCCTTTATTTCTTGTGTTTTACTTCAATTTTTCCCTTAACAGTAGGCTTACCTAGTCATAGAGACTAGGTGCCGTCACGATACCTTTCGTAGGGTAAATCAGGTCGTGACAAGTTGGTATCAAATTGTCGAGGTTCATAGGAGTCACAAGTCACAAGCCTGTTTATTAGAGTCTCACGGAATTCTGTTCGGACTTCGATAACACAAAAACACGTCCCAAACCATAATATGAACTTAAGGAACTCTTATTCAGTATTTGGCGTTGAAACGCTCTCGGGTCATCAAAAATCCATTCCGAACATACGCCCAAGTCCGAAATCATCATACGAAGCTATCGGAACCATCGAAACTCGATTCCGAGGTCGTTTACTAAAAATGTTGACCGAAATCAAACTTGGCCTTAAAGGCAAACCTGATGGAACCAAGTGNCCCCCCCCCCCCCCAAGTCATAAATCACAATAAGCCACTATGGGAAGTTTCCTTTATTTCTTGTGTTTTACTTCAATTTTTCCCTTAGCAGTAGGCTTACCTAGTCATAGAGACTAGGTGTCGTCACGATACCATTCATAGGGTAAATCAGGTTGTGATCAGAGCGTCTAGGTTCATAGGAGTCACAAGTCACAAGCCAGTTTATTAGAGTCTCGCGGAATTCCGTTCGGACCTCGATAACACAAAAACATGTCCCAAACCACAATATGAACTTAAGGAACTCTTATTTCATATTGGGCGTCGAAACTCTCCCGGGGTCATCCGAAACACATTCCGAACATACGCCCAAGTCCGAAATCATCATACGAAGCTATCGGAACTGTCGAAACTCGATTCCGAGGTCGTTTACTAAAAATGTTGACCAAAGTCAAACTTGGCCTTAAAGGTCAACCTGAAGGAACCAAGTGTTCCAATATCGCTCTAAACACTTCCGAAACCCGGACCACCCGCCCCCGCAAGTCATAAATCACAATAAGCTGCTATGGGAAGTTTCATTTAGGGCAACGGGGTCTGATAACGCAAAACAACCGGTCGGGTCATTACAAAATCGTAGTGTGTTTTGTGCATGATGCATCTTTTATATATTTTGTCAGGGGTAGAATGGTCATATTATTACGGATTTTTTTTCAGCTGGCTACCAAATCAATAATTTTGAAAAATAGGGTACAAGTTAAAAAGTGGATGCTATATAGGGTATGGCTACAAATCGCCCCAAAATCAATTAATTTCACAGCAAATAGCCCAAGGCTCCACACAAAGTACATAAAACCTTGATAATAACAACAAAGATAGAAAATTAACTCAGCATAAGATGACACCTTCTTTAATCCGCATTTTTGATAAATATATTAATATCTAAATTTAAACTTACTTGCTTAATTATTTGTAGATGGGGAAATCCATAATATAATTATATCAAAGAAATGTCAAATCAACAAATGCACAGAATTCACATGAAACTCCAAATAAAAATTTAAAACCAAATTATCATAAAAATACCAACTCGACTATAATGACCTAGACTGTCGTTGAGAGTTAGAGCCCCGATCCTCTAATAACTTCTTTCCCCACGTTTGTTTCTGCTATTGGGACTTGTCGGAGTGATTAGTCATGGAATTCTGAGAGTTTTGGGACACTTTGTCCTTAATTATGAGTTAAGCCTTAGAAATCGGACCATAGTCAGAACTATGTGAATACGGGTCCGGAATGGAATTCGGGAGACTCCGTTAGCTCCGTTGAGTTATTTTGGGTTTAGGAGCTCGTACAGAATGTGTTTTCAAGGTCTGTAGTAGATTTAGGCTTGAATTGGCGAAAGTTAGATTTTCGGCGATTTCGGTCGATAGGTGACATTTCTATATCGGGCTCGGAATGGGATTACGAGAGTAGATGTAGGTTTGTAGTGTCATTTGTGACTTGTGTGTCATATTTGAGGTCATTCGGACTAGTTTTGACGTGTTTCGACATCCTTTGTAGATTTTGGAAAACTGTTAAGTTATTAGGCTTGAATTCATGTTTAATTCTTGTATTTGGTGTTGTGATGTGGTTTGAAGGATCGACCAAGTTTAAATGAGGTTATATGACTGGTTGGTAGGTTTGGTTGAGGTCCAGGGGACCTCGGGTGTGTTTCGGATGCTCAACGGGAAGAATGGGACTTAGGCAAAATTTGTTGTGGGCTATTCTGGTGTTTTTGCACCTGCGGATGTGAAACCGCAGGTGCGGCCCCGCAGAAGTGAAAGAGAGGTCGCAGGTGCGATCTGGGGCGTGAGGACCAGTGGCCGAGGATGCGGCTCAAGAACCACAGAAGCAGAACTATATCTGCGGAGAAGGGAGCACAAGTGTGGATCTTGGGGGATTAATGATTTTCCACAGGTGCGGATCCCCAGCCGCGGAAGCGAGACCGCAAGTGCGGTGGTCACCTCGCAGAAGCGGAAATCGCTGGTCAGAAATATGAAAAATTGAGGGTTTTAGTACATAACTTCTAAAATTGATTTCGAGCTCGGGAATTGGCGATTTTGTGAGGATTTGGAAGAGGAGATCAGTGGGTAACGATTCTTAACCCTATTTCACTTGTATTTCATACATCTATAGTATGTTCTTCAATATAATCAAGGAATTTGAAGGTAAAAGTTTGGAAATGGGGAAAAAATTTCCCCAATATAAAATCCAAGATTTAAATGATTTGACGTCTGATTTTTATGATTCTTCTTCGGCTGTTCTTGTGAGTGAGCAGATTCTCATAATTTGTAAATTTTACCCGATTTCGAGGCGTGGGTCCGAGGTACTTCTTGGACGATTTTCCTAATTTCGCGTCTTATCTTCTAATTTATTAGTTGAACTAGTTGCTTATAGCTATATTTACGTTATGCAATTTATTTGAATAGATTCGGGCCATTCGGAGTTGGGTACTCGTGGCAAGAGCGTGGTTCTATGTTGATTTGAGCAGTTGAGGTAAGTGGCTTGACAAACCTTGTGTTAGGGACTTTCCCCCTAGGGATATTTGATACTACATGTTGTGTGGGCGCCGTGTACGGGAGGTGACGAGTACGTACACGGGTCATTAATGCAAAAATCTCATTTTTCCCATTCCTAAAACATAAATTGTTTCTCTTCTACGAACTTGGTCTAATATGATATATTGTTTAGCTTAGATTAGGAAAGCATGCTTACGTGTTAAAATGCCTACTTGATCTTCTGTGAACCATGCATAGTTAAGCCCTTATTTTCCTTATCTGTGATTAGTATAAACTGTGTCAATTCGATGTTATGCTTGTCATTAATCATGCATAGCATATTTAAATTGGGACGACGGACATATTACGGGATCCCCTGCACTGCATAATTATTTTTGGATTACGGACATATTCCGGGAGATCCCCATGTACTGCATATTTACTTTGGCACTACGGACGTATTCTGGGAGATCCCCTTGTACTTCATAATCAATTGGAACTACGGGACGATATCTCAGGAGATTCCACCTTGTGATACATTGTGTCGAGCCGAGGACTCTCTTTACTGTAAAACTTTATATTATTTTCTTAAACTCCTTACTGTAGACATTACCTATATTTTGTATAGTTTTTTTAAAATTCATTTATATAGAAATCTAGTAGTGCCTTAACCTGACCTCGTCACTACATGACTGGGGTTAGGCTTGGCACTTACTGGGTACCAAATGTGGTGTACTCATGCCCTTTCCTGCACATGTTTTCGTGTGCAGATCCAGGTACGACCTATTAGTCGTTGCTGCTGATTCTAGGAGATTGCAAGGTAATTCTGCCGCATTCGCAAAATCCTCCGAGTCCCCTTCTATTCTATCATTTAGAGTTATTCCTACGTATTTTCCAGACTTGTTTAAAGCTACAGTAGTGTTAGCAGCTTGTTACTATGTGACATTCCGGGTCATTTGGAAATGTATTCTTGTATGAGCTGAGCGGCTAGTATGTTATATATATCATTGGGACTACGGACGTATTCCGGGAGATCCCCTTGTACTGCAGAATCATTTGGAACTACGGGACGATATCCCGGGATATTCCACCTTGTGATACATTGTGTTGAGCCGAGGATTCTCTTTACTGTAAAACATTATATTATTTTCTTAAACTACTTATTGTAGACATTACCTATATTTTGTACTATTTTTTTAAAATTCATTTATATAGAAATCTAGTAGAGCCTTAACCTGACCTCGTCACTACATGACTGGGGTTAGGCTTGGCACTTACTGGGTACCAAATGTGGTGTACTCATGCCCTTTCCTCCACATGTTTTTGTGTGCAAATCCAGGTACGAGCTATCAGCCTTGTGGTTAGTCGTTGATGCTGATTCTAGGAGATTGCAAGGTTATTTTGCCGCGTCCGCAGAATCCTCTGAGTCCCCTTTTATTCTATCATTTAGAGTTTTTCCTATGTCTTTTCCATACTTGTTTAAAGCTACAATAGTGTTAGCAGCTTGTTACTATTTGTGACATTTCGGGTCATTGGGAAATGTATTCTTGTATGAGCTGAGTGTCAGTATGTTATTTATATCATTGCCCTTGTTTTCTTTATTTCTTGTGTTTTACTTCTATTTTTCCCTTAACAGTAGGATTACCTAGTCATAAAGACTAGGTGCCATCACGATACCTTTCGTAGGGTAAATCAAGTCGTGACAAGTTTGTATCTGAGCATCTAGGTTCATAGGAGTCACAAGTCACAAGCCGGTTTATTAGAGTCTCGCGGATCAGTGCGGAGATGTCCGTGCTTATCTTCGAGAGGCTATGTAACTGTTAAGAACAATCATATTTCTTTGATTTTCTCGTTGTGCGAGTTATCAACATCAAAATTCTAAAATTCTATTCTATTCTTTCCCACAGATGGTGAGGACTCGTACCGGGAGGACGGATGATCAGGCACCGGAGCCCCTAGTTAGAGCCGCCAGAGGCAGGGGGTAGGTGACGAGCACGCGGTGCAGCCCGAGCACCTACGAGAGCTGCAGCGGATGAGCCCCCAGCAGGTCCAGCTAGAGGGCCAGCACCGGAGATTCTTGTTGCTTCTCCAGCCTTCCAGGAGGCTTTAGCTCAGTTCATGAGCTTGTTCAACACTCTAGCTCAGGCTGGACTAGTTTCGATAGATCCCGCTACATCTCAGGCGGGGGGAGGGGCACAGACTCCCGCAGCCCGCACTCCTGGGCAGAGGGGCTAAGTTGATCAGGCCCTGGAGTATATTCCTATGCCCCCAGTGGCTCCGGTTCAGCATGAGACCAGAGTAGCTGCTTCTGAGGTAGAGCAGCTTAGACTTGAGAGGTATAAGAATTACCACTCACCTACTTTCAGCGGAGTATCTTCAAAGGATTCTCTAGGTTTTCTCAAGGAGTGTCATCGTATTCTCTACACTATGGGCATTGTGGAGACTAGTGGGATTTCTTTCATAGCTTTTCAGTTGAGGGGAGCGACATATCAGTGGTGGCGTGCCTATGAGCTGAGTGGTCTAGATGAGGCAGCCTCACTCACTTGGACTCAGTTTTTAGGGATGTTTCTGCGAGATTATGTCCCTCAGAGCCTCAGGGATGCTTGGCGTGCGGAGTACAAGCAGTTGCGCTAGGGTACTATGATTGTTTCAGAGTATGCAATCCATTTCAGTGAGTTAGCTTGTCATGCACCGGCTTTGGTTTCCACAGTCAGAGAGAGGGTTCATCGCTTCATTGAGGGACTCCACCCCAGTATTCAGACCAGTATGGCGAGAGAGCTGGAGATGGATATCACTTATCAGTAAGCAGTGAGTATTGCCGGGAGAGTAGAGGGCATGTTTTCCCAGGACCGAGAGGAGAGAGAGGCCAAGAGGTCTCGAGACTCTGGCCATTATCCAGGAGCTCGTTCACCAACAGCATGCCATGGTAGGGGTATTGTGAGCCGCCCCGTTCATTCATCTCTTCCAGCAGCCAGCGGTATTCCAGCTCCTCCTACACATCAGAAGCCTTATTATGCACTGCCAGTAACCAGTATGCCTCTAGTTCGAGGTGTTATTACCGGCCAGCCCAGCAGGCCAGATCCTATTCAGTCTCAGTCACAGTGTCCTATGAGAGGTTGTTTTGAGTGTAGTGACACTCGTCACATGCTTAGAGATTGCCCCAAATCCAGGAGGGGTGCGCCTTCATAGACTTATCAGCTTCTACGTGCTCCACCGGGTCCTCCGGCCATTCTTCCAACCCCAACTACCAGTCTAGATCCTCAGCCAACTCGAGGTGGAGGTCGGGGAGGTAGAGGTCGCTCTAGAGGGGGAGGCCATGCCAGGTACTACGCCCTTCCAGCCCGTTTTGAGGTTGTTGCTTCAGATTCAGTCATCGCAAGTATTGTCCCTGTCTGTGATAGGGATGCATCAGTATTATTTGACCCAGGCTCTACGTATTCATATGTGTCCTCTTATTTTT
>ML307055.1:5233-25020 GCA_005239505.1 Nicotiana paniculata | reverse complement strand
TCTAGGTGTAATTTGACTTGAGAAGTGACTATAGGCTTTCCATGGCTTGAACAAAGAATTGAATACTTCCATGACCTTCCAAAAGACATATTGCCTAGTCAACCCTTTTGATCCTTAAGCGTTTTCTTTCAACCCAAGTTACAAGCCTTTAACCATTCTTTTACCCTATCTTGGCGCCCGATCTTTCCTTGGCGCTAGGCAAAAAGCGTAAGTTTGGGGGAGAGACGAGGGATATGATGAAGTTAAAAAGAAGGCACAAAAGAAAGAAAAGAGAAAAGGCAATGAAAAAGAATGAACAAAAAGAAGAAATAAAGGGAATTGATGAAAAAAAGTGATGCCAAAAGTTTGGAAAGCATAAGAAGAAGATAAAGGGAATTAATGAAACAGTTTCTTTCTAACCCTACAAAAGATAAAAGGACTCAAAGAGTCAAGAAAATGTGAGAGCAATAAAAAAAATGAAGTGCTTAAGGAAAGATAAGATTCACTCTGACCAAATACTTCCTACCCTTAACCAAAATCCTTCATCATGATTCCACAAAAGCCCTATATGATCTCAGGTTGAGTGAATCCTACATTAGTGGTGATGTACACAAAGGGCAAGCCTATGGTACTTTGAGCCGAACTTGGGACTCTTTCCTTGATGAGAGATGAGCGATTCACCATATTCCTCGTTTTGAGTGTCATTATTCTACAAGGTGAGATGCTTAGGGAAATTTACGGAATAAGAGTCTGGGATCCACACTTACCGAGGTAATATTTAGAAGTTCACTGATGAGTTGGATCAACCCTTGAAGATCTTGTATCACACTTGAAACTATGGTTTTGAAAAGTTCTATCATTGTCAATGATTCATTCGCATTAGGGGCTATCATAGGGGTGGGGCTTATTTTGTTTTGCTTGAGGACAAGCAAGAGCTTAAGTTTGGGGGAGTTGATAACTTGGATTTTTTCCTCGTTTTCCGTTCCCTTATACATGAATTTTGGATACAATGTTACACAAAATGGCCCCGAAAGCTTATACGTTGTGCTTGTTGCAGGATTGAACCAGAAATGAAGGTATTCAGTCTAAAATACGCTCAAAATAGGAGTGAATCTGGCACAAATATCAAACCAAACAAGGTTGCTCAAGACAAAGAAGGCCAACGCAGCCGCGGTCCTCATTTCGCGATCCACGGTGGAGGTCAAGTGTGAACCAATTATCCACTGCGGCCGCGGTCGTAGTTTCGCGGACCGCGGTGGAATTCCAGTGAAGCTCGAAAACAAGGCCATCATCCACCCCGGTTGTAGTTTCACGGACCGTGGTGGAGTTCCAGTAAGCTCCATCGAATTGCAAGACCCCACCGCGGCCGCAGTCGAAGTTTCACGGAGCGGTGGCAATCCAGTGAGGTCGAGTCATGACACAAGTATTCACCGCGGCCGCGGTCCTCTTTTCGCAGTCCGCGGTCGACACTTACCAAAAATCAGCAACCAATGTTTTCACGGATCGCGGTCGTGTTTTTGCGGTCCGCGGTGGTCCTGCGGGGGTAATTTTTCCGAAAATTTGGCAGACTATAAATAGGCTATTTTGTAATTTCTTTACACATCTTGTAATATCTGATGTTTTTCAAAGTGGAGAGCTCGTGAATATTTTAGAGTTTTTTATTTCTTTAGCCTTGTTCTTGCATTTTTAACATTGAAAACTTCAATTTCATTATTAGGAATCAATTCAATGGGTTATTCTTCTTCTCTATCATTGTTCTCACTCTTTGATTATGAGTAGCTAGACCCATTAGCTAAGGTTGTGGCTCAACCCTAGTGTGGGTATGTAATGGGATTTTGAAATTAAGGTTGGGAAATTAATGGGTGTTGGCTATTTACGCTATTTCAAGGTTTTTAATTCTATAATTAGTGGTTGCAAACACTAATTAACCTTTTAATCACTTGGGTCTTTCTTGAGAAAGAAGACTTGAGTCTAGAAATTAGCCTAATAGGAAATTAGGGCATTATCAAGAGATTGGTAGTCCCAATCAAAGGGGTTAAACCCAGAAATAGTAAAACCCTACTTGAGCCCTAGTTAACGAGTTAAACCTCGAGAGAGTAACACCCTACCTAAGCCTATATTGCTTGATTATTAGGCACCCAATTGGACCCGAGAGGGGCAATTAGGGTATAATCACTCAAACTACCGAGAGGTATAGAGTGAGCACCTTCGTGTTTGGGTTATAGCTATATCCCTAGCAAATTCCCCGACCTTAGAATTGAATCCCTTTGTGTATCCACCTAGACAACAGTCACGACCCTAGTGCCCTTATCAATATTAGAAAACAACAACAAAAACAAAACAAAGTTAGTCATTAATTAGCTTACAAAAAATGGAATACACTTAGTATAGTTCAACACAAACAAATGATTAGAAGTGAAATTAAAGACACTCGACCCTTCTAGATCACTTACACACTCACTCCCATCTATAAGCCCCCTGTGGATTCAATCCCGACCATTCGGGTAAAAGCTACACGACCCTTGCCTTCATACATAAATAGTAGTGTGGGTGAGGCGCTGTCAACATACTGATATAATGTGATTCCCTTCGGGATAAAAAATGCAATAGCCACGTACCAACGCCTAGTTAATAAGATATTCGAACATGAAATAGGCAAATCCATGGAAGTTTACATTGATGACATGCTAGTTAAGTCCCTGCGCGCAGAGGGCCATTTGATTCATTTGCAGGAAACATTCAACATCCTTAGAAGCTACAACATGAAGCTCAATCCCGAGAAATGTGCCTTCGGAGTAGGCTCGGGAAAATTCTTAGGCTTCATGGTGTCAAACAGGGGGATCGAGATCAACCCCGATAAAATCAAGGCCATTGAAGAAATCATGGTGGTCAACAATGTGAAGGTTGTACAACGGCTGACCAGACGGATAGTGGCCTTGGGTCGGTTCATATCGAGGTCATCGGACAGGAGTCATCATTTCTTCTCCTTGCTCAAAAAAGAAAAAGCTTCGAGTGGACTCCAGAATGCCAACATGCCTTAGAGGAACTGAAGTGATATCTATCAAGCCCACTCTTACTCCACACCCCGAAGGAGGATGAAACGTTGTACTTATATTTGGCCGTATCCGAGGTAGCGGTAAGTGGTGTGCTGGTTTGGGAAGAACAAGGTACGCAATTCCCAGTCTACTAGGTAAGTTAGACCATGGGAGATGCCGAAACCAGGTATCCACACTTAAAAAGATTAGCTCTTGCATTAATAAGTGCATCTCGAAAACTAAAGTCTTATTTTCAATGTCACCGCATTTGTATTTTAACAACGTATCCTCTTCGAAGCATATTGCATAAACCCGAGTTATCGGGCCGATTGGCCAAATGGGTCATTGAACTCGAGGGATACGATATCAAATATCAACCCCGAACAACTATCAAGTCCCAAATTGTGGCGGACTTCATGGACGACTTTACGCCCGCCCTTGTGCCCAAGGTAGAGAAAGAACTCCTACTAAAAACGGGCACATCGTCAAGGGTATGGACCCTATTCACCGACAGTGCCTCGAACTTGAAAGGGTCTGAGCTCGGGATAGTTCTGAAACCACCTACGGGCGATATGATTAGACAATCTGTAAAAACTACAAAGTTGACTAACAACGAAGCCAAGTATGAGGCTATGATTGAAGGTCTCGAGTTGTCAATGGTCCTGGGAGCAGAAGTCATCGAAGAAAAATGTGATTCCCTTCTGGTAGTAAACCAAGTAAATGGGAGCTTCGAGGTTTGAGAAGAGAGGATGCAGATATACTTAGATAAACTTCAAGTCACATTGCATCGCTTCAAAGAATGGATTCTGGTCCACATACCTCGAGAGAAAAACAGCGAGGCTGACGCACTCGCAAACCTGGGATCATATTGAAGAAGATGACATACTCCCCGGGGCTGTTGTACAGCTATCCAAGTCGGTGATCGAAGAAGTCCATGCCGAGATCAACTCCACCAGCCTGACATGGTATTGGAGAAATAAGTACACCAATTATTTGGGAAGTGGGAAGCTACCCACAGACCCAAAGGAGTAGAGAGCCCTACGAACCAAAGCAGCCCGATTTTCACTCGACAAAAATGGAAATCTATACAGAAGGACCTTCTATGGGCCCTTGGCAGTATGCTTGGGACTGGAGGACACTGATTACGTGCTCCGAGAAATCCACGAGGGCACTTGCGAAAATCACTCCGGTGCAGATTCCTTAATTCGAAACGTGATCAGAGCAGGTTACAATTAGGACAGCATGGAGAAGGACACCAAAGAATTCATCCGAAAATGCGACAAGTCCCAGATATTTGCACCAATGATTCACCAACTCGGTGAACAGCTACATTCGGTCTTATCGCCATGGCCGTTCATGAAATGGGGAATGGAAATCATCAGTCCCCTACCAACGGCACCAGGTAAAGCTAGATTTATTCTATCTATGACTGACTACTTCTCAAAATGGGTGGAAACGCAGACCTTCGAGAAGATAAGAGAAAAAGAAGTCATCGACTTCATCTGGGATCATATCATGTGTCGATTCGGGATCCCCTCCGAGATAACATATGATAACGGGAAGCAGTTCATCGGAACCAAAGTAACGAAATTCCTCGAGGCTCATAAAATCAAAAGGATCCTATCAACGCCCTACCACCCATGTGCAAATGGTTAGGCTGAATCCACAAACAAAACCATCATTCAAAACTTGAAAAAGAAATTAGAAAATGCGAAAAGAAAATGGAGAGAAATGTTGCCCGAGGTGCTATGGGCATATCGAAAAACTTCAAAGTCTAGAACATGAGAGACGTTGTTCTCTTTGGTATATGGGTCCGAGGCTTTGATACCGATCGAGGTCGGAGAGCCAAGTGCCAGATTCCGACACGCCACTGGGGACTAAAACAATGAGGCCATGACTACGGCCCTCGAACTGTTAGATGAGAAGTGAGAGGCTTCGCTGGTCCAAATGGCCGCGCAAAAACAAAGGATCGAGAGATATTATAACAGGAGAACAAACCTCCGACATTTCGTGGTTGGGGCCTTAGTCCTAAGGAAGTTCACCCACAACACTCAAAACCCAAATGAAGGGAAGCTAGGCCCGAGTTGGGAAGGACCGCACCACGTCCTCGGAATAATCGGCAAAGGGTCCTACAAGCTCGGCACTATGGAAGGCGAGCAACTTCCAAGAAATTGGAACATATCAATGCTCAAACGCTATTAACCCTAATGTATAACCTTTTCCCTTTTCATTTTTTTCCTTCACACTATTTTTTTACAGGTGTCCGATGGAAGAAACTGAAACATCCTTCGAGCCGAAGACCTTGGGTTCTAAAGCATGCGTTACACTTTTTTCCTTCGAACGGTTTTATCTTGATAGGGTTTTACCAGCAAGGTTTTTAACGAGGCAACATCTATATGCTACCTAAGGAGAACTCATCAAGTTTTCGAGGCTTCTCTTCAATCAACCTCAAACACTGGGGGGCATCCCCCCAAGAGATCACCTCCTCGAAGAAATTGAAATACGCCAAAGAGGGTCTCGATAGGAGAATGATCCATCGGACCAAACGGTCGAATAAACCGTGTCCGCATAGAATAATCGAACCCTCGATGGAGAAAACATGTATGCTTGTACCAAGTAATCGAAGGAGTATCTTTTATCATCGAAACGCTTTTGCGCTTCAAAGAAGATTGCCATTTTCACAAGAAACGGTTCCAGTGCAAAAGATTCCTGAACACTCGGGACTATCATCGACAACCAGCTCATCGAGCCACCAAAAACTCGAAGTCGTAAAACCTCGATCAGGCAATATCGAATCTGTAAGACCTTGAAGAGGCATGCTCAAAAATATAAGCCCTCAATGAGGCAACACCAAATGCATAAACCCTCAATGAGGCAACATCGAACCCAGAAGCCTTCCATGAGGCAACATCAAATTTGTAAGACCTCAACAAGGCATGCCCAAATTTTTAAGACCTTAAAAAGACATAATCCCGATATTAAATTCAAGTCTATATATTCGAACTTGTAAGACCCCAAAAAAGGCATACCCTCGATATAGTGTAACGACCCGGTTGGTCATTCTTTGAGATTAGCCCTGTTTCCCCCGTTTCTGATTTATCATATGTTTCTTAGCCTATTTATGTTGTGTTGTATCGGTTGGTTCGGGTTCAGAGTGGTCATGGTGAGAATTGAGACACTTAGTCTCTTAAATTAGCTTAATAGTTGAAAAAGTCAACTGGGAGTTGACTTATTGGTAAACGACCTCGGAATGCAAATTTTATGGCTCGTACAGCTTTGTTTGGTGATTTGGGACTTACTAGTGTGTTCGGAATGGAGTTTTGATGTCCGGTGTAGAATCATGCTTGAATTGGCTAAAGTTAGTTTTTGGCAACTTCTGGTCGACAGTGGAAAATAGACTATCGGGGTCAGAATAGGTTTCTGGAAGTTGTAACAGGTTTGTAATGTCATTTTGGATATGTGTGCAAATTTTCAGGTCAATCGTATGTGTTTTGGTTGGTTTCGGCATCATTGGCGAAATTTAGAAGTTTAATAGTTCATAGGCTTGAATTTGATGTAATTTTGGTATTTTCGTGTTGTTTTTGGTGTTTAGAAGGCTCGACTAAGTTAATGATGTTATGGGGTGTGTTGGTAGGATTGGCTGAGGTCCCGGGGTCCTCGGGTGTATTTCGGATGCTTAAACGGGCACTTTTTGGCCTTAAGAAGCCTGTTGTTTTCTAGTGTTTTAGCAGCAGTGATTTCTTCACTGCGATCGCGTGGATTCATCCGCGATCGCATAGAGTAAAATAGTGGGGCAAGCATTTTGTTCTATGCAATCGCGTGGTTAGTTTTGCAATCGCATAGGTTGGTCAGGTAAAGCAGTGCGATCGCGTGGGTTTTGGTGCGATCGCGTATAGGTTCTGAGGCGTGTGTGTGGGATGGTATTTTGTTCTATGCGATCACATGTGTTGGTGTGCGATCGCGTACAGTGCTCTGGGGTGTTCATCGCAATCGTGTGGCTAGAGTCACGATTGCACTGAAGGGATTATAAGTGTTGGGCAGAATGTTTTAAAGCCCATTGTTGCGAAATTTTCACCACTTTCCTCCATTGATAAACGAGTCGAGAGCTATTTGAGAGGGTTTGAAGAAGAAATCAAAGGGGCTCACTTGGAGGTAAGGTTTCCAACTTCATAACTCGTTTCTATATCGTTTTCTAAGTAATTAAACTGGAAAATTGTTGAAATTAAACCCAAAATTTGGGGAAGATAAGTGCATGGAAATTGGAATTTTCTTTTGAGGATTTGAGTGGGCAACTGTGGTCCGATTTTAGTGTTCTTGGTATGTATATAATCATGGGAGGAAGAGGATTCTAGTGATGTAAATTTTATCAAATTCCAAGACATGGGCCCGGGGCTCGGGTTTGGCAAAATTTCGAGAATTGTGTCTAAATTGATAGTTTTCGATTGGGTTTTGTTCCTTTAGCGTATATTGATGATGTTAAACTGGTTTTGGTTAGATTCATAGTAATCGGGAGCCAATTTGAGAGGCAAGAGCATCACGGATTATATTGTGGCCCGGCTGAAGTAAGTAATGGTTATAAACCTTATCCTGAGGGTATGAAACCACGGACTTCATATTTCTCACTGCTTTTAGAATGGCGCACATGTCGGATGACGAGTATGTGGCGCGCACTGATTTTTGGATTGGACTTGGTCCTCTCCGCGACAACTATTGAGTTGCGTATTTTACTCTAAATCATACGTTAAATTATGTTCTAAAGACTATTGCTATATTTGGGCTATAAGCCATGTTTGGGGCCTCGTGCCGACTTGTTTGGACCCCTTGGGGGCTTTTTACTGCTATTTCCTCACTGGTGATTCATGATTTATACTCAGTCATATTTTGCTTAACTTTTTTCGAAACTCAGCCTTATTTACATTATTTTGAGATATAAAATGATGTTTTGGGTCGAGTACCCCGTTTTACTGATACGCCCGAGGGGCTTTTGAGAGGTTCTGACTGAGTGCGGTCGAGGGCCTGATTGTGAGGTTATGATACGCCACGAGGTGGCTTGATATTAGTGGTTGGGCTGAAGGAGCCCCTCCGGAGTCTGTACACACCCCCAGTGAGCACAGGTACCTACTGAGTGCGAGTGTCGAGTGCCGAGTGACGAGTGATTAGGAGGCATGAGTGACAGTGAGGTTGCCCGAGGGGCTGATACTGAGTGGCTGTGAGGTGCTGAGTGATGTTCTGCCCGAGGGGCGATTTATGATTCATGTTTTTGCCCGAGGGACTACTTATGATTTATTTTATTTTTTTTTACACTAAATCCTTCGGTTATTTTTATTTCTGAAATTGTTGGAAAACACATTTTTCAAAGGATTTCTCTGAAGTTGGCTTTTTAAGACATGTTGATTTCATATATCTATGGATATACTATTGGAAAGAAAGGTTGTGCATATTTTGAACTGATGATATTGATTTTTATGTGTTTCTTGCCGCTTAAACTTGATTTATTTTCATTACTACTGAGTTGGCGTACTCACATTACTCCCCGCACCCCTATGTGCAGATACGGGTGCTGATACCGAGTGTTAGCCATCTATTCCGTTTGGAGCCGGAGTTCGGGACATAGAGGTAGCTGTTCAGCATCCGCAGCATCTCTGTTCTCCCTTCGTATGTTGTACCTAGTTATTCGTTCGGAGGTTTTGTTTTATAATAGTAGACTTTTGGCATGTACGTTAAATGATCATGACATGTTTACTCCGGATTTTTGGGATGGTTTAGACTGTCTAGCTGTTTATTTTGCCTAATAGATTCAGTAATTCTATATAATTTTATGAAATGTTGAAAATGGTTGGGATTTTAGAAAGAAACTGTGATTATTGGCTACCCTAGTTCCACGATAGGCGCCATTACGGCTAGTTAGGATTTGGGGTTGTGACATATAGACGACGAGGCTATCTCACTCGGGGACTAAAAGGCTACGGCCAAACATAAAGACTACGGTCATATCAAAAGGCTCCGGCCAAATTAACGCGGCTCAGAGACATCCGACAAACTCCATTAAACTACAGGCCTTCAAATACTTCGAAAAGAACCGGTTAATCGGGCTACCCTCGGCATGAATAAAAGGGCTTCAAAGCAATCAGCCCTCCATAAAAAGGCTTAAAAAATTCAGCCTTCGAGTGAACCTCCCGAAGTGCTCATTTATCGTCACATATTGACTCAGAATCAAGGTTCTTATCGAGCCGTCAAAGAGTCGGACGAACACAAAAACTTCAAAAGTCTTTAGCCGAGATGAAGGGAAACTATAGCCATACTAGAGGTCGCATCGATCCGATATAAAAAGATCCTAAGGGCTATCGCGTAAGAGCCTAAGGGCCAATGCGTAAGATCCCAAGGGCCAGCCTAAAGAGCCTCAATGCCGATCTAAAATAGCCTAAGGGCCGATGCGTAAGAGCCCAAGGGCCATCCTAAAGGGCCTCGAGGCCGATTCAAAAAACCTAAGGGTCGATGAGCTCAAGTCAAAATTTGACTCGAGGACTGATCTGAAACGGTCAACTATCGACCATTACCGATTGCCCATCAAGATAAAACACCTAAGGGTTTATTTTAAAGTCCAAAATTTCGGACCAATTATCAACGATCATCACAGTCTATTCCAAAAAATCAAAGGACAGACATGAAATGACGAAGAACAAAGGCCTTTATATATAGTGATGGTTCACGGAGGTGTATTTACAAGGAACATGCCTGGAGCCCTTACACAAAAAAATAGAATGAATAAAAACCTAATCTACCACCGGGGTTATGCCTCCAACGGCTCCCTCGGAGGTTGTGCCTTCAACGGCTCGGCCCTCAGCCCTCAGGTCTTCAACGGTCTCTTCCCCCTCGGGGACTTTGCCTTCGTCTTCATCATCTTCTGAGCTACTGCTCGAGTCACCATCAGAAGCAAGCAGGGCTGCTGATTCCTCTTCTAAGATCTTCACCCTCTCGATAGCAGACAGATCGACGCCCCCTACATATATATCCTCGAGAGCCTGCCTCCGAGACTTCAATCGGGCATGCTCCAGGGCTCGGGTCATTTTTAGCTCGGCCTCCTCAGACACCTTCCTGGCTTGTGTATTTGCAGCAACAGCATCCTCTTTGTACGAGGATATGAATGCATCGGCTTCAGCCCTGGCTACGGACAGCGCGACAACCTATTCAACGTTGAGATCCTTGTACTTACTAATCTCCGCCTTTGCATTCTGAAGATGATGTTAGACCAAGGCCAACCTCCTCTGGAGGGAATCTCTCTCAGAGACCATCTCATTCAAATGCTTCTTGAGTCCGAGAATCTCGGTATCCTTGGCTCGGAGCTCCTCCCTCGTCAGGGCACTTTTCTTCTCAAGCTGCAAAGATCAACCCAAAGGTGTTAGACGCTAAAGTCGGGAAGGCTTGTAAATAAAAAATGAATGAAGGTTGTATTACCTGCTCAAAAAGATCGGTTCGCTCTCAAGACACCACCTCCAAACGAGCCCGAAGGTCACAGAGTTCTTCCTCCTTCTTGGTAAAAATATCTCTAAGCTCATCAGCCTCCGAAGAGAGCTTCCCGCACTCATCCTCGTAGTGGGTCGACTTGGCTTGAGACTTAGCAAGCGCCTGATTGTAAATCACAATGGCCTAAAAGAACAAAAGAAACAAAATTAGAAAGATGAGGATCAGAGCCCTGAACATAATTTACGAAAGATTACCTGTTTGCAGAGCCTCTCGGCTTCATCGAAAATAAGTGAGGTGTTGAACTCGGGGTTTCCTCTACTCCAGTGAAGAGTCCTTCAAACACGTCCTTATCTTCGATGGACGCCCCCATATCGGAAGACTCTATATTTCGGGCATCCTGTACCTCCCTCGGAGATAATGTCGGACCCGGTGGGGAATCACTCACTTCAATAACCCCGACTCGATCTACCAGGGCCTTCTCTTGCTTCTGGAGAGCCTCAGAACTAGGCTCCTCCAGCTCGTCTACCGAGTGCCCCCCGGCTCGGGGAATATTTTGGCCATCAACCGGCTCGGGGACATCATCCGATTCACCCTTGAGGGCCTCTTCAGCCCGAGGTGGGACAACAGTAACAACGAATGCTGATTCAACAGCCATCGGCTCAGCAAGATGCAGAACAATCATGCTCCTTCTTCCAATGGGTGCTGCCGGGGATTCATTTTTCTCTTCGCCTCTAGCTCAGAGGCTCTCTGATACCTCTGGAGTTAAGGTCTCTGAATCGGCCTAAAAATTTTCCATTTTAGCCTTCTTTGGCTTCGAGGACTCGGACGGTGATTTCCTTCCTCTATTCTTCTCTTTAATAGGTTTAGGGGTATCCACTTCCCCAGGCGGTACTTCTCTCATCAAAGAGGCCTCTCCCAGACCTGCACAAACACAAAAAATAAACACAAGAAATGAGGACACGGTCGGGGGTATCTCTTCTAAGGGGATCAAGTACGGTAGGAGTAGGAACTCACCGTGATTTTTAGCTTCCCATCGAGCTCTGTCCAGGTCGCTCCATATGTGCTCGACATATGGCTAGGTCGAATCTAGCCGGCTAACCCAGCTGGAGAGATCCTTAACCACGCTGGGATGCCCCCACGATAGCTACATTATCGGAGGAAGTTAGTTTGTGTGGGAAATTGATCCAAAGGAAAGAGAAAATACTTAATTAACATATTCACTTACGTTTCATGTTCCACTCTTCATGGAACGGCATCTTCTCCACAGGAATCAGATCCGAGGTCCTAACTCAGACAAAGCGGCTCATCCACCCTTTGTCCCTGACTTCGTCGGTGCAAGCAAACAAAGCTCTCGAGGACCGATGTTGAAGCTTAATCAGGACA
Organism: Nicotiana paniculata; assembly: GCA_005239505.1. NCBI lineage: Eukaryota > Viridiplantae > Streptophyta > Magnoliopsida > Solanales > Solanaceae > Nicotiana > Nicotiana paniculata. The sequence continues at coordinate 13,159 of ML307055.1, read as the reverse complement.
CCCCAGTAGAGTCGGGGACTGTACATTCTGATCAAGTGGTCAAGGGTAAAGGTCCCCTCGACCATTTTTGCAAAGTGCCTAATCATATAAACAATGCACCAAAATGACATATGGATTTGGCCGAGTGTCACTCGATATTGCTTGAAGAAATCGAGGATCACAGGGTCTATCGACGGAAAGGATGGCTCCACCGGACCAAGGGTAAATGGGCAGGTATACACACTAAGGAAGCCGGCTTTATGGGTCATTATGTCTTCTTCCCAAGAAGGAATTTCCACTTTCACCGCATCTCCCCAGCGGCAGTCGGCCTTCACCTTCTCGGTGTCTGTTATCAGGCTAATATATCGGGACATGGGTTCACACTGTCCCGGCTTTGAAGAAGGCTTGTCAACCTTGAAATCGGAGGTTGTTTCACAGGACCCTGGGATGCATTCTTCGAGGCGAGGGGGTACTATTGCTCTGCCCTTGGACGAGCGTAAAGATGAGGAAGCTTTATCATCTTGAGAAACAGTTTTGGAGGTCTTCTCCGTTCTTGCTGGAAGATTTCAGAAGGAAGGAGAAAAATTAATTAGGGAAAGAACACAAGAAAGAAGTAGAAGAGCTCTTTTAAAGGTTTGAATATGTAGTGAAAAATAAGGGGCGAAGAAAGGAGTATTTATAGAGTCCAGTCGTGTGCGCTGAGGAAAGCCAGAAGACAGCCAACCGCCATAATCAGTTTGAAGACTTTTCAAGAGCTGTGCGAACGTGACCTTTGAGCATCCCTTTAGTCACATCAATCGCTTGATATGGCATGAATGACGTAATAATGGAAGCATTGAAGAGTTAGAGAATTCAAATTGTTTCTTGTCTTTTCATTCCAAAAAACGCAGGGACTATCTGTATACGGTCAAAACCGGGGATGACCGATTTTGAGGCTTCTATGGCATTTCGAGCCCGACCACGATTACATTGGAGTAAAATCCGAAGATCAACCCCGAGGTGCATTCCTCGAGGAAGTATATCGAGGATCTATATACCTCAAGACAGAGTAAAGATCAAAGACCGTCGTGGAAAGGCGGGAAGCTCCCAAGAGCACGTGGTTAAAGCTGACAACGCATGCAAAATAGTACAAGTCAGTACTGGACCATTATACTGTTATACCAACAGTACTTATTTGTAATAATTATGCATGTACTATATTGGGAATCCCCCTCCTATATAAAGGGGAACCTTCGTCATTTTTTGGAACACATGAATATTGAATACAACAAGAACATTCTCTGCCTTCTTAACATACTCAGCATTTGTTCTATGGATTTATTGTCTTTCATTTATTGTGTTCATTAATTGTTCTTCATTTATTGCTCATTATTGATCATAAAGGGTTATCCTCGAGGCCCTCCATACTGTTATTCCTCCATCGATCGTCCTCTGTTAGGCATTATAGCTCGACCTCGAGACCCAGTTTTGTAATAGCTTGGTTTGTATATCACTACTTTCCTTTAGCCTTACCTTATTATCTTAGCTCACACATAGCATCTATTTCCTAACAACTAGTATAAAAATAAATCACTTATTTTTAAAACCACAAAATCAAATATAATTGTCATTACCATTTTCAAGGTAAACAATGCCCTTTCTTCAGTAGTTGTTTCACACCATTAGTTGTCATACTCTGTAATCTTACCTCCTATAGATAGCCCTTTCAAATCCACCATGTTTCCCTTCAGACTTACTTATAACATGTACCTAAGAAAGTCAAACAGAATTGGATTGTATTTTCTCATCCAATCCACCCCAAGAACTACATCATATCCCCCAATATCCAGCAACCTCATCTTATTTTCAAACTCAATTCCTTGAGTTTTCAACTTAAACTTAGGACAAGAGTGATAACTCATCAAGTGTCCTCCATTGGAAACAGCTACCCTCATTGGAACAGCCTCTTGAATTGCACACCCCAACTACTTGCCAGTGCTACTTGCTATAAAGTTATGAGTACCGCCAGTATCTGCTAGAATTATCAACACCTTCTTCCCATATACTCCTTTCAGTTTAATAGTTGTTGAAGTCAGTTCCTGATAATGTATTGAGGTTGATTGCCTCATCTATGATAGTATCTGGATTCTCATTAGGAACAATCTCATTTTTCAATTGGTCTTCTGTCTCTAGATTTTCTTGCTCAGTGGTTCCTGATAATGCATTTAGTTGTTTGCTCTAACAAACATGCCTAGAAAAGTATCTTTCACCACACTTGTAGCATTCCCCTTTAGCTTTTCTAGCTTCAAATAGTTTAGTCCCTGAAATTGATGCATGAGGACCATTCTCCTTCTGTACATAACCAGAGGGTCTACTCAATGTAGTACTAGAATGAGTACTCAGCTGAGTGGACTGCTTCCCTCCATACCCCACGTTCTTCCTGCTCATAGACTCCATGAATTTTTCCTTGTGCCTAGCCTTTCCTACTGCATGACTTAAGTAGTAAGGATCAAGCATCTTTATAGTGTGCTTAATCTCTTCCTTAGCCCTTCTATAAAAAAATCCAAGAAAAACTCTTCAGATATAGTTGGATGTTTAATCAACACCATGCCTTCAAATTCTCAAACCTTTCCAAATACTCATTAACTGTTCCATTTTGCTCCACTCTTTTAAATTTTCCTAACATATTAAGGTTACTATTATCAACATCATTGAACCTTTTACAGATTTCTTCCACGAAATTATCCCACCTAACAGTACCTCTACTCGGTAAGAGAAATACCAAGCCTCTGCTCTACCATTTAAATATAGTACAGCAGTCTCAAGCTTATGTTGAGGACCAATTATGTAATTGTAATAAAAATACCTTTCACAATTTCGCAATCAAGATCTTGGATCTCCATCTTCAAAGTAAGGGCAGTCGATTCTGGAAGTGGAATTGTTCGAGTGGAATCTCCCAGCAAAATTCTCGTGGGTCTTCATCATTCTTTCCCTACTACCAGATCCTTCTACTATATGAACACCTGTTGGAGCACTCCCCAAGATTTCATCCTTGCTTGCAAAGAATTTTTCCATCATCATATCGAATTTATGATTCAATTCGTCCATTTTAGAGTCATTTGACTCCAATTTTTTACTGTTTTCTGCCATGTAATTGTGCAACTGACTTACCAATTTTTTGACGCTTTCCTCTATAACGTTTGCTCTAGTTTCTGGTACTGTCATGGTGCCAGGATTTGATATGATACCAATTTTTAATATGCTAGGATCTATTCAAAGAATTAATGAAAATGAAGAAGACAATAATGGGAAAACAAGCTTTTATTATTCAACAGTCAAATGGAATTGAACTATAATAGTTCCACCATAGCTACTGTACAGTTGATAGAAGAAGAAGAAGAAGAAGAAGAAGAAGAAGAAGAAGAAGAAGAAGAAGAAGAAGAAGAAGAAGAAGAAGAAGAAGAAGAACAAGAAGAAGAAGAAGAAGAACAAGAACAAGAAGAAGAAGAGTAGGCAGAAGAACATTATGAAATTGAGAAAGAGAGTAGGAAAAATAAGATTATGGAATTGACTCCAATTTTTTTCTGGTTTCTGCCATGTAATTGTGCAACTGACTTACCAATTTTTTTACGCTTTCCACTATAAATTTTGCTCTAGTTTCTGGTACTGTCATGGTGCCAGGATTTGCTCTGATACCAATTTGTGATAGACTAGGATCTATTCAAAGAAGTAATGAAAATGAAGAAGATAATAATGGGAAAACAAGACTTTACTATTCAACAGTCAAATGGAATTGAACTACAATAGTTCCACCATAGCTACTGTACACTTGATCGAAGAAGAAGAAGAAGAAGAATTGAGAAAGAGAGCAGGTAGTTAGGAAGTTGTTACAGAAAAATACCGGTAATTGCTTACTTGTCCATCTCCTCTTACGTGTATTTATTCTCTCAGTTGGATTTTACAATTGGGCTTCTAATGATGATTGGACCTCAAGCTATTGGAATTAACATGTGCTTTTTCTGGACCAAATGCCTTATACTAAAGTGAGTGATTAGAGAAGGTAGCTCACTTTCCTAATTTGTAACCTAGAAATCTCCGAACATAACACGTGTCCACCCAAATCTTGTGTCACGCCCCAAACTTGAAGAGGCGTGGCCAGCACCCGGTGACATACTCGGCCCGAGCGTACCACCCTGTAACTATGAACTCTGGAGGGGTAACCCTCAACTTAGGCCAATGAGGCCATATTCTGAATCATCTGAAAATAACGTCGACAACCAGCAATACCAAACTAAACATCTACATAGGGTCGGTAAAGCCACAATACTGATATAAAGAAATGTACAGTACTTGTCTACAAGCCTCTAGATATAACTGAACTGTATCATGGTGGGGACAGGGTCTCGACCTACCCATCAAACATGTATATATAAAATGGACTCCAAGGTATAGGCCTGGTAACTCCGAGGAAGTGGAGCTTACCAACCTAGCTGGTGTTTGACTTTGTTTACTGGGAAGGTCTATCAAGTTATCTATCAGGACCTGCAGGCATGAAATGCAGCGTCCCCAGAAAAGGGACGTCAGTACGGAATAATGTACTGAGTATGTAAGGCAATAGAATAAGTTAAAGCTGAAACTGAGCTGATAATATAATAACTGAAAGTACCTGAAATTCAAATATAATTGAAGATATGCTTACCTATTGATACTGACTCATCTCTCTCAATATAGTAAGTAAAATAGTTGTTCGGCCTTATAAGGATCGGTATGTGTAACCGCTCTGCCATAGTAGGCTCGCTCATAGGCGCTCGGCCATACTAGGCTCTGTATCTCGGCCTTTCGGGGCTTGCTCATAGGCGCTTGGCCACAGTAGGCTCGGTGTATAACTTACCATCTGACCAGAGGTTGCCATATGGGCCTGCCCGTCACCGATGATGGTGAAAATACTATAATAATGTGCATATATATATATATATAGACTCTCTAATCTCTTGGCGGAAATAAGACAAAACAAAACTGAATATGAAGTCTCGATAAGGGAGAATGGTGTAACTTATAAGACTAGAAAATTTACATAAATTCGGGAATATGAACTTCTTTTTATGTCTCGTTATTAAACACATGTAGTTACTGGATCATGCCAAAATGAAGGAAAGATTTAGACTTAACTCCATTGAGTCCTTAATACCTTCCAAGAAACTCTTCAAACAACCCAACTCAATTTACCACAGCATAAGGAGATTCAAAACCGGTGTTGAGTAAAGGCTAAGTCCGCAACTTAAACTAGTAGCTTGTTTACGTAAATTTCAGCAGAATCTCCCCTGTAACAAGGCCCTCCTCCAATACTATATATCAACAACAACAAGAACACAACAATAACAACATGTATGCATCATTTTCCAACCTTATCTCCATCACAATATACCACAAAACAGCCCACATACCCTAATCACTTCATACATAAAACCACAAGCAAAGTAGTGTCAAACAACCTAAAACATGTAACGATGAATGACCAGCCCACCATTCCTTCATTATGTAGTTCTTCTCCACACCTATTCTCCTCCAAAAATTCATAAAAAATCAGCACAAGAGTCGAACACGAGTGGAATACAAAACAATCCACTAAAAGTGAAATAAATCGAACTCACGGCTTCCGATCACCGTCCCGTGAGTTCACTATTAGGAAACAAATTTATCAACCTTCCTTGACATTTAAAAGCTTAAATACATAAAGTAGGCATTTTCTTAACTATGAAGTACCTTCAAAAACTCAAACTACAAAGAAAAAGAGAGGCGATATAGTGATACTTACGTCATAGGTATCGTTCTGATGTTATCGTTCTGAAAAATGAAGAGAAAGACTATTTAAAAAACTATATATATCAACTATTGAAAAGTCAAAGAGGTGCTAGCTTGGCACTCTAACATTGGCCCATCTTTCGACGCTTATATCTTTTTATCCTGATGTCGTATGAATGAACAGTTAATAGCGTTAGAAACTATATTCCAAGATCTTCAATTTGGTATATAATATGTCCCAAAAATACCTCATATAACACACGAAATATATTTCTCAAAAAGCTTCAGTGACACACCTACTTGTCACCTATGCAGTCTGCGCGGCCTCCCGAAACTGCACATATCTCGCTACTCCGATGTCATATCGACGAACGGTTCAATGCTTTAGAAACTAGACTCATAGACAGGCAATGTGATATGTGGATCATCCCGTAATTCCAAGTACATTGGGAGAAATGCTCAGCTATGTTTGAACTAATTTTCAGCTTATTTATGAATGTAATTTGTGATGATCTTTGCCAACTTTTGTTCCACAGCTCGCTTGACTTCAAAACATAACACACGACTTTCATAAGACACAAATAACTCATAACATAACTTCCTTATCATTTTGAGCACCCTAGTCTCACCCCAAAAGTACATGTTATAACATTCCCAACTTGTTGACTTTCGACGAAACTTATTTTATTCAATTGGTTTAGCTTCTAGGCCTTCCAACCCCCTTGGTACTTGCAGTCCATGATCTTAAATATTTTTAACCTGTAAATTAACATGATTAACTTACTTGATGTACTTTCAAAGATGATCTCATTTCAGAGCTTACATCAATTGACTTACGACGTACTCTCACGTACAAAACTATAGGGTGTAACATCTTGGCCCAGAGAGAACACTTCACCGCAAAAGGAGCATTGGTGTTTCTTGGGCTCAATGGGTAAGTCAGGGAGAAGATTATTTGTTGTATTGTTGTGACTTGCTCCAAGTGCTTAAAACGAATCAAACTGTTTCTTGCACTCAAAGATTTTACGCCCTAATGACTGATACTGATTTGGATATCATTAGTGACTGCTTGCATAGTTACTTGTGTAGTTGTCTTATAGATGATGTAAAAATTCACTTACACCATAAACTCTTTCCTTTCCTTTTCTCCTTCCAAATTCAGTCATGTAAGGCGCTTGAGTGTAAGAATTAAGGGGGTAATAAATAACTCCTTTAAATTTTGCTCCTCTGTCAATTACAAAATTGTAAGTTCAATTTCAAGAATTAACTAAATTGGTATACAATTTTATTTGTCAAACCATAGAAGTAAGGTTTACCTCTTCAAATTAAAGAAAAGAAAACCAATTATGATTTACCGTTTAAAGAATGAGAAAACAAGTTCAGTGAATGGCCTGGTCAGGAAGGTCAATGGGTATTGTATTTGTTCCTTGGAAGTTAGAAGTGCAAAAAACGAAATGCTTATGTAGGAAAATTTCACAAAGTAACTGAGTAGCAGTAAAATCACAAAACTTAACAGTTTACAGTGGATTGGCTGGCTGCATACATGTTTTAATGAGATCAAATTGAAACTTCACAACGCATGCATGCTCCCTTGTCAATTTTGATATTCAATTGCCTTTTGCTCTATTCCGGTATGCAAAGCAATAAATAGAGGAGCGCAAGATTGAACTGAATGTTAATCCCTACATAAAATCTATCTCGCTTAGGAACATTATCAACAATCAAATCCTTAAAAATGATTGAAAAAACACCAACAATTGCTCAGCGGCAAAAGATACTTGTTCAAGTAGTAAACACAAAGGAAACAGTCTTTCATGTCATTCCAAGAATGAAGCCTCACAAAATCACTTCTACATCAAACTTACAACACATTATGTGTCTTCACAACAAACCAGGGACTCATGAGCAGAGAAAAAGCCGTTCACTATGGGTGTGTCTGATACGAATGGAAAACGTTTTCCTGAAAAATATATTTTTCTTGGAAAATGAATGGTGTTATCACTTATTTTCCCATATTTGTTTGGTGAGTGGAAAATCATTTCCGAAAAATATTTTCTAGTAGAAAATCTTTTTGTAGGAAAATAATTTTCTATGCTACTCTCCTCACCCCAACCACCCTCCCAATTCCCATGTTTCCTATGCTCTCCCTCCCCTCCCCTCCCCTCC
>MDKI01149687.1:0-20875 GCA_005239505.1 Nicotiana paniculata | reverse complement strand
AGCTGGTATACGTTGATGATTTGCCCACAGTAGCCGAGATGATATGATGGGATGCCCTCAGAGACTTGATGATGTTATAAACACATATACCTATGCATGGTATGACATTTATACGCATATGCATGAAATCATAAATATTAATGATTCACAGAGTTATTCAGACGTACATGTTGAGTCTTTTACTCCATGTTTCTCTCATGTCTATTATTTACTGATTTTCACTCATTACATACTCGGTATATTATTTGAATAACGTCCCTTTTATCCTGGGGATACTGCATTTCATGCCACAGTCCTGATAGATAGGTCGAGATTCCTCCAAGTAGGCTATCAGCTCCGCGGAAGGTGTTGGTGCGCTCCATTTTCCCCGGAGTTGCCTATTTGGTCAGTATGCATTGGACACGTATTGATTGGTATGTCGGGGCCCTATCCCGGCCTTATGATGTTTATGTACTCTTAGAGGCTTGTAGACATATGACACATATGTAACATATTGTATGGCCTTGTCGGCCTATGTTCAATGTACGAGTGCTAATTTTGGTCTTATAGGCCCGTATGTCTTATGTATAAGTTGGTATCACACTTTTTATTCTAGTTATCCCACGGAACTTTTTCCTTCTCATTTACCTATGATAGCATGATACGAAAAGATATGTTATGTTGGTACTCGGTTGAGTAAGGTACCGGATGCCCGTCGCAGCCCATCGGTTTAGGTCGTGACAAAAGTGGTATCAGAGCAGTTTTGTCCTAGGGAGTCTACAAGTCGTGTCTAGTAGAGTCTTGTTTATGGGTGTGTTGTGCACCATACTTATAAGCAGGAGACTACATGACATTTAGGACTGTCACTCTTTCTTCTTACTCTAGATCATGTGGTAGAGCTCACTTATAAGGATTCAAATTCCTAACTTCTATTTTATTCGTAATAAGACGATACCTACATCCAGAAAGACAGTTGGTAAGATATTGTACGTGGATTTGGAAGAGTTGAGTAAGAGGAACTCGATTTTTCATGATGCTTATGATGAGAAAATGTAAGGTCTTCAGTAGATCATGTGTGTACTAAGACATGTAAGCCTCTTGATAAGGATCCTTAAGGTAAGAATATCTATCCACCCTTATGGTGTAAGGAAATGAGAGATTCAGAAGATAGATACAAGTTTCAACAAATAAAATAAGCAAGATAAAGAAGGGTATGAGGCGCTCAGTTAATGAATATTATCAGTATTTACAATTCAGGCAGAGGAATATAAGCCTTTTGAGTTACCTTCAACGATAACAAAGGTATGTACAATTGGCCACACCCATCTCATGTATGCCCTATGGAAGCTAACAGAAGTAATATAAGAGAAGGACGGATATCAGGATCCGACTGGGGTTAGAGTGACCCAAAATGGTGGATGGATTGTTTGCGTTAGTTGACATTTCCGAAGGATATTGCAAATGTGCTAATATATCTCCTTGTGAGACACCCAGATGATGCACTGTAAAATAGTACAGCTAGATATGAGTACTACAAAGATAGGAACTAGAAGCCTGAAAGGGATAAATATTATCTTAGTGTGGCTCCCGTCCCTAGTAGAGAGAGAATGTTAGGAAACTCGAAGAGCCAGTGGATGGAGCAATGAGATAAAAAAGCAAAAGAATGTCTTGTTGAAGTTTTCGAATAAGGTGATAAACAGAAATGTTAGCAAAGAAATAAGAAGAGAGTTAATGAAGCATTATGAGTAAGATGTGATACATGGATGACAACAAAAAAATTGACAGTATTACAGAGTCTATAGTCAAGGGAAGGAAAAGATGAGAGGTGACAGGCCTTGAGACAACAAAAGAGTATAGTCCATAAAGTCATATCTTCATTTGAGAAATAAGTTCGTGACTCTAACATGATTACCAGAAGGAAAAGTTAGACCGCAGAGTAATGGAAATCAGTATGGGCTGGTAAACATGAATTAGGGACTGAGTGATTTGATAATAGTTGGCATCATGAGAATTTCAGAGATTGCATTCCAGCGATAATAGAATGGACGACAGAAGAATAACCTTTAGAGGTCATTCAGGAAGATGCTTCCGTAAAGCAAGCAATGTAAGCAAGGTTAAGGTTAAGGGAAAGTATGTGACAGTTATACTAAGTGTCACCCTCGTGAGTAAGGAAATTTATTATCCTTGGTACAGAAGGATTATCATGAGGCGATTAAGGGTCATCGATGATGTGAAAAGACGCCAAATATGAAGAGGTAAAACACCTATACGTAGATCATCGTAGCACTAAATCTTAGTACTCCCCTAAAGGGGTGAATATGGAGTAATGTGGCATTAAGTCAGAATTAAGTGGTTCTAGTAACTATGGAATGGTAAAGGAAGAATGTGATAAAAATGAGAAAGGTATGAGATTGCACTTACTCAAATCCTACTGATATGCTACGATTCCAAAACATTATGCTAACACGACATCAAAGAGAGGAGGAAAGGGTTCCTTCCCGAGATGTTAGTAATAAATAAGGAGCCAATGTGATAGGTAAGTTAGGGAAAAGTATATATCCCAAAAGAGATTACACGAAATATAGATATGAGTATGGACCAACGAGTAGTTAGCAGTTAATTCAGCAAGAACTTAGTTATGGTGAGACAAGAGGATACAGACAAATCAACAGATCGTGCAAGATAAACATATTAAACCCCAACATAGTGAATCACGTCTCACAAAATAATGATATCGTGATCCTTGAGAAATATTCAGATCGAAGTTGGGGTAGTTAAAGGTACCATATGAGTATTATGGAAATAAAAGAGAGTACCACTAAGCTCAAGAGCAACCTTACAAGCACAAGAGCATGGAAGTGAGTAACTACGGATAATTATAGGCAAGGAAGGACATCAAAAATTCTATCGGGTATATGACGTAATAAGCTCGCAGCTTTATAAAAGTCAGAGGGTCTTCCCTAAGTACTACAACGAAAGACTAGCTGAGGATATAAGGAATAGGGCTTCAACCTAAGCACAATGACCTAAAGAGTAAATGGTCTTGTAACAACAGTCTCACAACAATATTGTATGCACTTCAAAAGAAAGTGGCACCTATCGTGGCTAATGAACGGGAAGAAGAAAAAAATCAAAAGGTGATATTCAAGATCATATGGGTTGTATGGAATTCCAATATGTTTGGGACGAAGATAAGCCAAGTATTCGTACAAGTGGCAGAATGACCGGGAAAAGTAATTGATTACATTTAAAGAAAGTTGAGAAGGAACGAAAGGAATTATTCAATCGTTACATTATGAATGCACTCAAAATTTTGGAGTATTATCCATGCAGCATATATGTTGACAACCATACAGCCGTAGAAGACTCTAGTATAAGTTAAAAGAAAGAATTGAGTCCAAGACATAAACAAATGATTGAATTGTTAGAAGACTGTATCATGGATATTCCATAGCGCCCATGAAAGGCTAAAGTAATAACTAACATCATGAGTCGTATATTGGAAGATAGCTTAAGCCTACATACATGATGATCAGAGGAAAGAGAAAACTAAAAGAGTTACATCAACTAAGTAAATCAGGAGTCTAATTATTGGACCCAGAAAATTATAGAAATCGTGATTGAGATCATTGCAGAATCACTCTTAATATCATAGTTACAAGAGAGATAGTACAACAACCATATTTTATAACGGCTCTACATGAAATCCAGTTAGAAGAGTACCAGCCTTATAAGAAGTCAGTATGAAGCTCCCATCGGATTATGTATGCACCAGAGGTGCAAGTATTATAATAGAGCTTCAAGTTGTGGATGTGAATCATACCTATGTGGAAGAGAGGTCATGAAAGAGATAGAAGATGTGATGCGCGACTTTAAGGTACGTAAGGTAAAGGTGGAAAATGTACGAGATACTCAAATGCAGAAGGTTGTGAACAGTCCATACTTCGGATAGAAGGCTAGAAGCGTTGGGATTCAGTATCCAGGAATGATAGCGGTGTAAGGAAGAGTGTGAGACGTTGTGATGTCCCGTTTGATGTTCCAGAATAACATAAGGAAATCTATGGTGCAAGGAAGTTGAAGGAAGTTTGCGAGTAGTATAAATGGATATGTGTAGGTCGTAAGCTAAATTATGGTAGAGCGAGAAGGTTTTGAAAAGACATGAGTAAAGATAATGAAAGGCGAGTGAGAAGGTGACGAGAATGGATAAGTCCTCGGGATTAAGCCCGTAAAAACAAGAAGAGTTGATGGTTTCTCTAAGTTATACCAGGATTAGTATAACCTGAATAAACTCAAAGGAGTCTAAGACTAGTAGCATTTAGAAGAGATGGAATGTCGCCATAAAAGTAGAATGAGGGTTTAATTGTGATAAATAAAGGATGGAGTTTGGGCCCTTGATTGAGTAATGATTTGTAGAAAAAAACGAGTTTCGTGAATTGTATAGGATTAAAATATCCACACAACGTTAATCCTTTCCGGAAAACCCCACTTGGGATAAAAATCGACCGAAGGGAAAAAGAGTCCAACAATGCTTTAAGACCTAAGGACTTCATGCTTGGAGAGAACTTTGACGCCTTCACTCGAACACCTGAAATAAGTTAGTATAAAATATAAATGAAAAAGGAGAAGGTCATACCTTAACAATAATACCGTTTGAGGAGTGATATGTTCTAATTATTTGGTAGTTGTTCGTCGTTCATCGAGGACCTGATACGGTCCTTTCCAATTTAGGCCGAGTTTCCCTTCGTTTGGGTCTCGAGTGTTGAGGGTGAATTTTCTCATAACTAAGTCCCTAATTCTAAAGTGACGAAGGTTGGTCCTTCTATTATAATACCTCTCAATGCGTTGTTTTTGTGCGACCATTTGGATGAGGGTGGCTTCCCGTTTTTAATTTAGTAGATCGAGGCTCGTATTCATAGCCTCGTGATTTGACTCTTCCATTGATTGTCGAAACCTGGCACTGGGTTCCCTACTTTGACCGGGATCAGGGCTTCATCGCCATATACTAAGGAGAAAGGCGTTGCCCTCGTACTGGATTTTGACGTTGTTCGATATGCCCAAAGGACTTCGGGCAAAATTTCTTTCCATTTTTCCTTGGCGTCGTTCAATCTTTTCTTTAGATTCTGAATGATTGTCTTGTTTGTCGATTCGGCCTATCCGTTCCCACTAGGATGATACAGTATCGATAAGATCCTTTTTATTTTGTGATCTTCGAGAAACTTTGTTATTTTGCTGCTGATGAATTGTTTTCCACTGTCGCATACGATTTCAGCGTGTATCCCGAATCGGCATATGATTTGATCCCAGATAACGTCTATAACTTCTTTTTCTATGACTTTTTCGAAGGCCTGTGATTCAACCCATTTGGAGAAATAGTCAATCATAAATAAAATGGATTTAGCTTTACCTGGGGCCGACGGTAGAGGGCCAATGATATCCATTCGCCATTTCACGAATGACCATGGGGATAAAACTGAATGAAGTTGGTCTCCGGGCTGGTGGACCATCGGCACATGCCTTTGGCACTTGTCGCATTTCCAAAAGAATTCCTTAGTATCTTTCTCCATATTAGCCCAATAATATCTTGCGCTGATGATTTTATGAACCGGTGATTCGGCACCGGAATGATTTCCACAAGTACCCTCATGAATTTCTCGCAAGACGTAATCGGTGTCTCCTAGTCCCAAACACAGTGCCAACGGTTCATCGAACATCCTTCTGTATAAAGTTCCATCTTCGGCCAGAGTGAATCATGCAACTTTCATTCGCAGAGTTCTCGATTCCTTAGGGTCCGACGGGAGTTTCCCGTTTTTCAAGTACTCAATAAATTTATTCCTCCAATCCCAGGTTAGGCTCGTGGAGTTTATTTCGGAACGGCCTTATTCGATCACTGACTTCGAAAGTTGTACGACAGTCCCTGAGCTGATTTCGTCGTCTTCGACCAATGACCCCAAATTTGCAAGGGCATCGGCCTCACTGTTTTGTTCTCGAGGTACATGTTATAAGGTACACTCTTAAATTCGATGTAATGTTACTTGCAGTTTATCCAAGTACCTTTGCATTCGATCCTCTCGAACCTGAAGGTTCTGTTAACTTGGTTTACCACCAGCAGGGAGTCGCATTTAGCCTCGATGACCTCCGCTCCCAAGATTTTAGCCAATTCGCGACCTCCAATCATAGAGTCATACTCGGCCTCATTGTTAGTCAACTTAGAAGTTTTGATAGATTTCCTAATTGTATTGCCTGTGGGCGGCTTCGAAACGATGCCTAGCCCAGACCCCTTCACATTCGAAGCGCCGTCCGTGAAAAGGTTCCACACCCCCGATGATATACCTGATTTTAACAAAAGTTCCTTTTCAACCTCGGGTACGAGGGCTGGCGTGAAGTCGGTCACAAAGTCTGCTATGATTTGAGACTTGATGGCCGCTCGGGGTTGATACTCGATATCATACCCACTGAGTTGGATTGCCCATTTGGCCAATCGGCCCGAAAGTTAGGGTTTATGCAAAACATTACGAAGAGTATAGGTGGTCACCACACATACTGTGTGACACTGAAAATATGGTTTTAGTTTCCTAGAGTCACTTATTAGAGCAAGCTCCAATTTTTCTAAGTGTGGGTACCGGGTTTCGGCCTCGTCTAAAGTTTGACTTACATAGGAAATTGCGTATCTTTCTCTTCTCGAACTAGAACACCACTTACCGCGACTTTCGAGACTACTAAGTACAAGTAGAGTTGCTCGTCTGCTTTTGGAGTATGAAGCAATGGTGGGTTCGATAGGTACCGCTTCAATTCTTCCAACGCCTGTTGGCATTCCGGGGTCCAAGCAAAATTGTTCTTCTTTTTTAGCAGCGAGAAGAACATGTGGCTTCGATCTGAAGACCTCGAGATAAACCGTCCTAAGGTGAATATTCGCCCTGTCAACCTTTGTACGACCTTAACGCTGTCCACGACTGCATAAAGCCGAGGAACTTTCCCGAACCGACCCCGATTCGACACCATAAAGCTAAGGAACTTTCTCGAACCGACCCTGAAGGCATATTTCTCTGGGTTGAGCTTCATATTGTATCTTCTCAATATGTTGAAGGTTTCCTGCAAATGTGTTAAGTGGTCCTCTACGCAGGGACATAACTAGCATATCGTCAATATATACCTCTATTGATTTACTTATTTGTTCTTCGAACATTTTGTTCACTAGGCGTTGGTAAGTAGCACCAGCATTTTTTAGTCCAAAAGGTATTACGTTATAACAATATGTACCATATTTAGTGATGAACTAAGTCTTTTCCTGATCCTCCAGGTTCATTTGAATTTCATTGTACCCGGAGTAGGCGTTGAGAAAACTAAGGGTCTTGTGGCCCGTCGTGGCATCGATCATGCGATCGATATTCGGCAGAGGAAAAGAGTTTTTAGGACATGCTTTGTTTAAATCTTTATAGTCTACGCACATCCTAAGTTTGTTCCCCTTTTTAGGGACTACAACTACGTTTGCTAGCCATTCGAGATATTTCACTTCCCGACTGGATCCCATTTTGAGAAATTTAGTTACCTCGTCCTTGATGAACGCATGTTTTACCTTGGACTGGGGCCTTCTTTTTTGTTTTACCTATTTGAACTTTGGGTCCAGACTCAATCGATGTGTTGTTATCTCCGGTAGGATCTCTGTCATATTTAAGTAGGACCAAGCAAAACAATCCATATTATCAATAAGAAATTTAATGAGTTTCTTCCTAAGTTCGGGGGTTAACCCAGTAACCAGGTATAACTTTCGCTCGGGCAGGTACTCGATCAATATAACATGTCCAGATCTTTGACTTTTGATTTGGTGGTGTCGGAATCTTCGGGAATAATGAATTATCGAGGGATCCAGTAGTCGCCGTCCTCTTCTTCCATTCCCTGCTTTTTCGATTGAGTCGAGGCTGGTGGTTGTGGTTGCTATTTGGCCTCCTGTTTTCCTTTGACCTCTAATCCCTTTGTTGTTGAAAGCGCCGATATCGGTATCACCTCATCGACCGCGGATATTTATTTTGCAGCATGTTGTTCCCCATATACTATTTTCACCCCGTCCAGCGTTGGGAATTTCAACATCTGGTGGAGAGTCGAAGGGACTGCTTTCATGTTGTGGATCCAGGGCCTTCAGAGCAGGGCATTGTACCTCATGTCGCCCTCGATTACATGGAATTTGATTTCTTGTATTGTTCCAGCTACGTTCACTGGTAAAATGATTTCACCTTTAGTTGTTTTGCTGGCCATGTTGAAACCATTAATGACTCGAGCTGCAGGTACGATTTGATCTTGCTGGCCGAGCTGTCTACGACCCTCGAACGGATGATATTTGTCGAGCTATCTGGATCGATTAAAACACGGTTAACTTGAATTTTATTCATAAAGATAGAAATTACCAGAACATCATATTGGGGTTAAGAGATTCCTTCTGCTTCCTCATCGTTGAATGATACGGTGCCTTCTGGACATAATCTCGGGTCCCTTTTTCCTAGTAATTGATACTTTAGTGCGTTTGAACACGGGCTTTTGTGGAATATAGACCCCACCGACCGTCATATGGATCACATGTTATGGCTCATCCTGTGCGTTTTTCCTGTTGGTGTCCCTTTCCCTGAAATGGTTTTTGGCTCGATCACTCAAGAACTCTCGAAGGTGGCCCTCGTTGAATAGACGGGCTACCTCCTCCCTCAGTTGTCTACAATCTTCGGTTCTGTGTCCATGCGTTCCATGATACTTACACATTAGATTGGGATTTTTTTAGGAAGGATCAGTTTGTATGGGTCTGGGCACCTAGTATCTTTGATTCTTCCAATTGCCGACATAATACCTGATGCGTCGATATTGAAATTATACTCCGATAATCGTGGTGCCTATGTGGGATCGTCATGCTTATCAAAACCACTTTTGCTCATGAGTTGCCGAAAACTCTGTCCTCGATCGCCCCTTCAATCATTTCGGATGGAAATTGCGTTCAGGGTCGTTGTTTCTGCGATCTGCATTGTACGGATGATATCAGTCTCTGTTCGACCGAGGTTCCCTATCTATGTCTCTCTGGTTTCTGCCTACGGGCTTGTTCGGATATACGGAAATGGAAGCAGTTCCCAGTTGATCATCCTCGACTCTAATCTTTGACTGGTACCGATTATGCACATCGGCCCAGGTTACCGCCGGATATTCAATCAAGTTCTGCTTCATTTGACGTGACGCTATCGAATTTCGTTCATTCAACCCCTTAGTAAAGGCTTGAACAACCCAATCATCTTCGACTAGCGGTAAAGCCATGCATTCCATTTGGAATCGAGACACGAATTCCCTAAGCATTTCGTTATCCTTCTGTTTTACTTTGAAAATGTCTGATTTCCTCATCGCAACCTTTATTGCCCCAGCATGTGCCTTTCCAAAAGAATCCGCAAGCATGGCGAATGAGTTCATGGAATTTGATGGTAGATTATGGTACCAAATCATTGCTCCCTTTGATACAGTTTCTCCAAACTTTTTTAGTAGAACATGTTCGATCACATCATCCTCCAAATCGTTTCCTTTGATGGCGCATGTATAAGAGGTGACGTGCTTGTTGGGATTGGTGGTCCCATTGTACTTAGGGATTTCCGGCATACGAAATTTCTTTGGAATGGGCTTCGGAGTCGCACTTGGAGGAAACGGTTTCTGTACAAACTTCTTCGAATCCATTCCTTTCAAAATTGACGGTTCCCCCGGTATCTGATCAACCCGGGAGTTGTACGTTTCTACTTTCTTATCACTTGCCTCAATTTCCTTTCTCCTGATTCAATTCGTTTGGTGAGCTCCTCAAGAATTTTCATCACTGCGGGGTCAGTCCCTGATTCACTAGCATTCGATCTTTTTGGAACTGGCTCGCTTCTGCGGGCGACTTCTGGTTCGACCCCACTCAGCATTCGATGTTGATTTTTTAGTTGTGCAATAATGGCTTGTTGAGCCTGTAGCATCTCGAATATCACTTGGAGGCTGACTCCTCCATCACCTCCGCCTTGCACACCTCGGCCACCAGATCGGCCTTCTCCGCGTGCGCTCCCTTTAGGATCTGTGCCTAAATTTGCATTTAAGGCGATATGCGAACTGACGTCGATTGGGTTGGAAATTGGTGCTCCCTCGAGATCAGCCTGAGGCACCTCGATCCCTGGAGCAATAACATTATCGTTTTCCCCATGAAATCCGAGGCTATTATCACCCTGTGTGTGTGTTGTTTGTGAGTTTGAAATATTTTATCCTGAAAACAAAAATACTGACAAGAACAAGCATAAAGTAGTGTGTGTTATTGGAATCAGTATTGAACAATCACTATTATCCGTAACCCCACGGTAGGCGCCAAATTGTTTACCCTAAAATTCGGATAACAATTAAACTTATATTGTGATTTTAAGGATACGTGATTTCGCTCAACACTGATAGATAAATATGAAAGTAAATGCTAGAATTGAATTATAAATAAACTAAACCGGTATTCGAAATAAAGTTTCAGCCTCGAGTCAAGATACCCTCGAACTGAACAGTAAGAGATGGAATAAACTGATGAACAGTAACACAAGTAAGAAAGAGAATTGTATTGTTTTTTTCTCTGTGAATGATGATCTGCTACAAATGATTAGAAATCCTCCTTATATAGTGGAGGAATTCTATATGGTATAACTCTAATTACATAAGGAAATCATACAATTAGCTAATTAACCGCTTCTGATTTGATCCGTTCCGAGATTTATGTCATGATCCTCGACCAATCACGGATAACTCGCTCTTCCGTTACTGAACTATCTCCGACATTACTCGGAGTCTGTTTCCATTGACTTCGATTAATACCGACCTCGATCTCGAAAGAGACTTCGATCTCGAACTCAATACTTCAGCTCCATTATTAGGCTGGAGTTGATCTTCAATGTAACGTTTCAATCTCGATAAAATAGTAAAATCGGATAGCCCCAATTTCAACCATATACATACATTGAATTTGACTGTATTTGCTTCACCAAATAAATGATATGGATTACCATAATTGTTAAAACATCTTGGCTGGTACATTCACGTGTCGAAGAAAAAAGAATACTATAAAAATTTACTTGGGGTGACCGCTTTTGCTTGAAAACAGAGGATATTAATAAGAAATTCAATTAAAATTTGATATAATAACAAAACTCCACTTGTCTCAATTTATGTGATAACTTTTCCCTTTTAGTCAATTCCAAAAATAATATATTATTATATTAAATAACAATTTAACTTAAATGTCAATTTTATCCTTAATGACATAATTTATAAATATATAAATATTATAATATATTAAAAATAATAAGTTTCAAAAGTATTTCTTTTTTTTTAAAACTATCTAATCAAGCAGCTGTTAAAAAGGGCACTCGGCAGGTAAAGAAAGCACAAAAATAGGATAAACACGTGGCAGAGCTAATTTCTACTGCTATTTTGTGGAATCCGAAACTATTTTTTTCTCAAACAATTAAAATACATGAAAAAAAAGGACGCTATATAAATTTGAAAAGACCTCATTCGGCTGCCACTGAACTGCAGCATTAAATGAAGGGTTATAATGAAAGAGTATCTCAATTTTTTGTGAAAATCTACTACTAGCAAGTACCCTACTCTGACACACTTGCCTCCCGGCCCCAATATCCCAAATCTCCATAATCCTCTTCAGCTTATTTGAAACAAGAATTTCTACTAACAAAAAGACAAACTAATTACTTAACACTGTTTGGGATATTCTTTTTCGTCTTTAGATAAATACTCTGTTTTTTTATTCTTGCACCGAAGATTTTAAGTACTACTCCATTATTATTTTTAATGGACGTACAAGTATTATATTAATAAAATTTATAATTTTTTTTTAAAACAAAAATATTCTTTAATTTTAAGGGACTTTAAGAATAATTTTATTTTTAATCATGCTAATGCATATATTAATGGGCTTCGTATTATTAATATCATGATTTTTTATACATTAGTTATGCATATGATAATGTCAAGTATGAAGTATTAGTTATACAAAGGTAGAATTTGAGATACTCTTTCATTATTACCCTTCGTTTAATGCTGCTATTCAGTGGCAGTCGAACGACGTTTTTACAAATTTATATAGCGCTCTTTAAAAGAGTGCATATTTTGATCACTACTTTTTTACTCGTATTTTGATTGTTTGAGTCAAGAAATACCATATTTTGGTTCGAGGCTCCTATTTTGTGATACAACTTTTCTGGGTGAAATTGAATCCCACTACTTCTCCTATGTAGTATCACAATGTGTATCAGCACAAATGACAGTAGTAAATAGTATTTCCTTCGCTCAGTTCATGTGAACCTATTTTCTTTTTTGGTCCGTTTCAAAAAAAATAATCCCTTTTTATATTTGGAAATAATTTAGCTTAAATTTTTAATTCTACCCTTAATGAGAAGCTTTTACAACCACACAAATACTCTGGGTCCCATTTTGACTTGTTTAGGACCACAAATTTTAAAAGACTTTATTTTTTCTTAAACTCCGTATCTAGTCAAACAGATTCACATAAATTGAAACAGAGAGAGTAATATATTAGTGCAAAATGAACATGTAATGTGAATCCTAGCCAAGGATTAGTAACTCTAGATCAATGAATATCAAGTAGTAAAAATAAGATATGATTAAACTCATGAACTTATTAACATTGTAAAAGATATTAAATGTACATAATGAGCTTACATTCTCGATGCTACTACTTCATAATGTAAGAAAAAGAAGGTGTACCATTTACGCCTACGAGATATATTTTTATTGACTCCATCATGATGAATACAAAGATCAGCAACAAGGTTCTAAACCTTCTCTTGTTTACGAGACAGATTTTTTTTTTCGTTCTTCTCCGTTGAGAGAGAAGAAAAGTCTCTTTTCTATCATTCTCTTACCTAGTATATATACTAGGTATTCCCACTTACCCAACGGTCCTTAGCCAGGATACTCTAATCTGCTAATTGCCTTTAGGTCGACCTCCCTAAGTGCCATGACGTGTAGTGTCGTACAAGCTTTTTGATGGTTCGATCTCGACCGTGGCCGAAATGCTCGTTGTTATGGTGCCTTATGGATGCAACCACGACTTTAGTCGACTCCTTGCTATTCTTTTTTGTGCTGATTCTCGTGTGGTCAGATTTCGATCCATACAAATAATAAATAGCAATATATTAGTGCAAAAATGAGCATGTAAATGTGAATTTATCACAAGTTGGAGTGTTCATTTGTCCAAAACACGAGTAATATGAATGTATCACAAGTTGGCAAGGGTAAAACGACTCTCTGTCCGTCGATTTAAACGTGCCTTATAATAAATAGAGTTTCTGGTGAAGCTTCAATTATTATTCAATAGTGTAGTTCTTTATTCCAGTCCAAAAAACAAAATGGAAAAAGAAATTCTATATAAAGGTAAGAACATTTACTATTTCTACATACCAATACTTTAGTGCGCTTAATTAATAATGTATATATTCATCTTCTGATACTGTATACTTCTCATCTTCTACTGTTTAGCTACTATTTCTCTGTGTAGATCTATAGAGAGAATAGATCTTTCGAAAACTTAAGAAAAGAATTCTTATTAACTTTAATTTGTTACACCAGCCATGGCGTTCTCATTAATTATCCCTTGTTATATATCAAGAAATCCCCATATTCTTAATCCATGCAGCAGATCTCAAACTACTCCAATCTTCAACCCTTTATCTCAAGCTAAAAATATCAGAACCAGCTGCCAGAGATCTGGTCTACTACTAAGTAACAAAAGGCCAAGGTAATATATATTTCCTCAATATTAAGTAGTATAAATCTACTTTTTTCTGTGGGTGATTTTCTTGTAAGAATATTCTAAGTTTTTTTCTGGTTATGTAGGGATTTAGTTGTCCATGCAACTCCTGAAACTGGAGATCTGCTTTCAGGTGTTATTCCTTTTTTACCATCTGGTGAAAATTCTTGGTAAGAAATTTAAAAAATGCACGTAAATTTTTGGAGGAGTATTAATCTTTCGTGTCTGCCATTTTTCTTAAAAATAATTACCCACAAATTTTGACATAGAAATGTTGTTGCAGGATGAGTTGGGCTGTGGGATTAGGTGTAACAGTACCTTTGTTAACAGCAAGATTATTAACGGTAACAAGTAAGAATATACCTTCTGCTTTATACTCCTATATATATTACTCTATTTTTCTTTCTTTTTCTCTTTTTAATTGGGATCAACGTCCATAGAGCAAGTTGCAGCTGCGGCGGAGACGGTGGAGTCGGTGGCGGATGCGGTGGGAAAAGTTGCGAATGAAGTGGACAAGGTGGCGGAGGAATTTGCGGAGAAGCTGCCGGAAGGTGGAATCCTTAAAAATATAGTGAAGTCCATCGAACATTTGGCTGAAGAAACTGAAAAGGATGCTCAATTAGTGGAAGACCTAATGGACAAGGTATTTATTTATTGTTTTTATTTTCACCTACTTAAATTAGCAATTCTTTTCCCCTAAAAAATTTGTTTGGACAAGTTGTATATTTTATTGCTAATCTCACTCCTTAATTGAAGATGAGTTAAGACATATAAGAGCAACAACTTGAATATTTCGTATTCATAGTCTATGCCCAAGTAAATAATCAAAAGTCTGTTTACTTACATCATTTTGTCCACAAATATAAGTTGATTATCTTTGTGAACGAGATCCAAATCTAATCCCATCCGTCTAAATAGTTTATAATATCATATAGTAAGATGCAAGTGGAGTAGATCTAGAATTGTCTTTTGACTTTGATCATAAATTATTAAATCAGGCTATAGTTAGGATCTCAAAATGACTTTTTTGTTTTCCCTCTCTATAATAATGATGATTTTTTCATTCTTGTTTGGAATGATGATAGGTTGAAGAAGTGGATCAAAAGTTGGAGGAATTCATCAGTAATCAAGTTAAACAGGCTGTAAAGGTACCAAATTCAAATGACGGGATGAAAAAACAATAGATCTACATTTTTCACTTTCCCAATAGTGGGGATCATTCTTGTTCTTCTACTTATGATGTACTATATAATTGTCAATTTTTTTTATCTTTTTACAAGTTTTATATCCAACTTGTTGAATATTGACATTAAATAAATATTTTATATTATTTATATTATCTAGTATAATCAATATTCACGTGGTCCTTCATCTACCCTTCAGAACTATAGTTATTGTCAGTAGCTGCTCAATCTCAAGTCTCAACCCACGCAAGATTTATTTATTTATTTATTGAGTAAATCAGTCTAGTGCGTGCTGACAAATTGGAAAAAATCTTAAAGTAGCCGCCCATCCCTTTCACTAAAAACAAGTTGTGATTTGTTTATTAATGGCGGAATATATATATATACGACTCCTTAGATTTGTCCAGTATTATTATTTAGCTATCTCAACTGAAACTTGTACCTATTAAATACTTCAACTTCACTCAATATGTGTGTATTAAAAACAAAAAATTAGTCAGTATAATAAATATGGGTGTGTATTTCACATGCGCTGACGTGGCATAATTTATGAATAAAAAGAAGCCACGTAGCTCTTTTGACTTAAGTTAATAAAAAACCTTTAAAAAGAAAATAATAAATAATGTATTTTTAAATTTAAAAATAATTCAACTTTAAATTCTTTATTTTACTCTTAATAAAAAGTTTTTATAATCATATAAATATCATGATTTCATAAAATTTATCCCTTTATCTTTTAAAACACAAGTTTTAAATTTTTTTTTTTAAAATTTGTGTCAGTCAAATTATTCATCTAACTTGAAATAGAGGAAGTAAGTTGTAAGATATAAACCCCCTTCCCTGTGCATCTTACCTTTACAACCCTCCCCCTCCTCTCCAAAAAAAAACCAACCTCTCCCACCTTTCTTCTTCCCCAGAATCTTCTTCTCCCCTCCCCTTTACTCATTTTCTTTTTAAATTTCAGAACTAACCTAATATAGAAGTAGCTGACACAGCTGAAGGTATAGTTTTGGAAAAGATTACATTTTGGTTACATGCTGTCTTCTCTCTCGTGAGGTCCGTCGTTGGCGACCACTGGCCGGAAACTGGTCACCACTGTTTCAACCTATATCTTCTCACCACTCCATATCCTCCTCTAGCGACTTCAACCATGGTCCAGCTGTATCTCTTAGCTCTGATGTGCATCTTTTTGTAGTTTCCTTTATCCGGTGTGATAGAGAAGTGATCGATTCCGACCGGAAATAATTTTTTGGCAATATATTTGGTTTAATTTTTGGTATATATCATTTTTATTGATGGATTCTTATCATAAGAACAAAATCTTGTTATATTCCGTTAAGACAAATTTTCGAAAAACTTGATAAGTATTTCTTGATTTGGGTAGATTCAAGTTGTTAGCCGCTAATTCGGTTTGTTTTTGTTTCATTTTTTATCTTATTCTTCCTGGAAATTAGTTTGTAATTACTGAAAATCTCAATTTGGGGTATTATCAAATGAAAAATGTATGATGGGAGAGGATTAAACGAAAATGGTGGCAGAATTTTTAGAGGACCGCAATAGTGGACCAGAGGCAGTGGGATTGGTGTATACGGTGGTTCCGTAAAAATAGTTTTAAAAAATTAAAAAGAAAAATTGAAAATTTTGAGCTCGTCACGCGCCTAAGAGAAGTGGAATGCACATTTTTTGCCATAAAATGTGGTTCTTTTTGACACAAAGAATCCAAATAAGTGAGAAAAAAAAAAAAAAAGAACCAAAGTATATATAATGCCCAAAAACTGGGCGTTATACATTAACGGTAACTCTACCGTTATTATAACGTCCAATTTTTGGGCGCTAATACTGCAAAAGCTGACACAGTCAGGTATAGCGTCCAAAAACTGGACGCTATACATAAATTTTTATATAGCGTTTTGTTTCTGGATACTATACCCCTTTTTTTTTGCCCCACTAATAATAACTGACATAACAATAATTCAAATGCGTATAATTGGGCGCTATACATAAAAAAAAATTCATCGGCTAGCCATTTCCTATATAAAGAGGTTAGTATTGTAAAAAAAAATTCCTCGTTCAAACGTTTCTTGCTGTTAAATTTTCCAGCATTTTTTCATTATGTCTGAAGAGCGTAGAATAAGAGTTTCATTATATTGGAGGGGTGAGGTTGATGGAGAATAACTCTGTGGGGTACAGTTTACCTGCACAGTGTCATGTTAAATTGTCACTTACAATGGAGTACTATAAATTGATATCGTTGTTATGCAAAAAAATGAGTGAGGAAACGCTCAGTGATACTTAAAGTAACCGGAAGATATCCGTATTTCGTCACTCCGCAAGGGGTTGCTTTTTACTCGGAGTTTAACATCGACGATGATGAAACTTTGAGTGATTTTCTGAGGACTCCGGATGAATGCCGGGAATTTCTTGTAATCACAATGTTGGAGATGTACGTCAAGGTCGAAGACGTTCCCAAAAACGAGGTTGCGCGTAGTAGGGATAACCCCCAGTCATCGGGTGATTATTCTGGAGCAGTTTTTGCCGGACAGGTTCCGGATAAAAGAGTTTTCCTTGATTTAAACTTATCACAGCCGGCGAATGAGCAGCGAGAAAATAATTTCTATCCTGCTTTCCATAATTCACAAGACGAGTAGTAAACTTCAATTTTCATTTGTGTTAATTATGTACATTTTTGGTGTATTGAATTTGTATTAACGCTCATATATTTAACAAGGGGTACCTACCGGATATGAATTTTACAAGTGGTCCATCCGGTGGTCATCACCTAATTGAAAACGTCCATCATGGAATTTCATCATATTACGACTTGTAAGTGAAGTGATATAGCTATATGGAAAGTATTTATTAATTTCAGTAACTTATATTTTTGTTGGTTGTGCAGCGAAAACCAGCAAGTTGAACCACCCGTACTCACTCAATTTCCCGAAATGACGTATTAAATCGGGATATGGTAGATGCACAGAGTGAGGAAGAGAACAGTGATTACGACAACAATGCCTATGAATCCGGAGACGAGACACCCTTTCATCGTGAGGATGGTGATGAGGAGGATGAGGAGGAAGGACCTGATTTGAAGAGAGAGTATGCTCCAACCCCTCCCCCTCCTAGACGAAGAGTGTATGAGTCCGAAGTGCCGTTTCATTCAAGAGATATTCCTTACATTAATAACTTGCCAAGCATGCCGGATGTGGAAGCTCTCGCAAGAGATTTTGATGAAATTCGGACAGCAATGTGGGATGAGTCTAGACCAACGGTGCTTGCAAAGGGCATGTTTTTTCTTGATAAAGTGCACGTAAGCAGGGCTTGTAAAATGCACAACGTAAAAGAGTGTCGTGATATGCAGGTATGGGAGTCAAGTCCGTTGGTATACAAGGTTGTTTGCCGCAGGTGGTTTTGGCCATGTCATTGGATGTGGCGTGCGACCAAGAAGAAGACAGGTATGTGGAAAGTGGGTAAATACATTCCCACTCACACATGCGAAATGAACACATTCAACGGGAATCACTTCAACTTGGATATTGACTTGATTTCTCTTGTACTTATTCCGCACCTCCAAGCGTCCAGTATAAAATCAAAGAGTGCATTACATCAGTCCACCAGGAATATGGCCATACCATTACGAAAAGAAAGGCATTCCTCGGGCGCAAACGAGCGTTTGAAATAGCCTACGGTAACTGGGATAAGTCATTTGCATCTCTCCCAAAGTACATGGCCGCATTGCAGCACTTTAACCCCGGGACGGTTGTTGAATGGAAGCTTGAGCGGAGTCAGGGAAAACCATAATATATATTCAATTACGTGTTCTGGGCGTTTAAACCAGCAATTGATGGATTTTCGCATTGCCGGCCCGTAATATCCATAGACGGCACTCATGTCTATGGAAAGTACGATCTCAAGCTATTGATAGCCATGGCAGTAGATGCTAATGGACAGATATTTTCTATAGCTTTTGCTGTTTGTGCCAATTAAAGCACAAAGACGTGGACGCTGTTTTTGAACCACTTGAAAGAGCATGTTGTCAAACAGCGTTCCGGTATTTGTCTAATATCTTATCAGCACGGTGGTATCGTAAGTTCTGTGGAGAACTTGCTTGTATGGCAAGAACCTTATGCATACCACCGTTACTGTGTGAGGCACTTTAAGGCCAATTTCCAGAAGGCATATCCCAACAAGAATCTACATGATTTGATGTGGATGGCAGCAATAGACCACCAACAGCATAAATTCCGGAGGCACGTGGAATCTATCAGGCAAGTAAACGAGGCAGCCTATTGTTGGTTAATGCGACATCACCCTGAAAAGTGGACTTTGCATGCGGATGGTGGCAGACGATGGGGAATTCTGACTACAAACGTGTCAGAGTCTTTCAACGGGTTATTGAAGTCGGCAAGAGGATTGCCTGTCACATATATAGTTTGGATGTCGTTCAAGCAGATGGCGGAGAGGTTTGTTGAACGGTCTGCAGCTGCAACGGCATTGATGGAAAGGTGTGTTGAATTTATGCCAGTGCCGATGAATAGATTTGAGAAATACAGACAGCGAGCACATTGGCATTCAGTTTTGCAGTATGATAAAGAAATATTTTTAAAGTTCGCACCGCTATCCATCAAAATCGGGGGAATAATGTACATACCGTAAATGAATCATCAAGGTTATGCTCTTGTGGGAAATGGTCCATCTACCACATGCCTTGCTCACATGCCATCAAGTGTTTTCAGCGTATTGGTTTTGGGGAGACCAACTATGTTGATCAACAATATACTGTTGCCAAGTATCTCAACACATATAGTAGGCAGTTGCAGCTAGTGGGTGCTGAGCAATATTGGCCGTCGGAACCATTTAAAATGGTGTGCAACAAGTCCTACTTGTGTCGACTACAGGTGCAGAAGAGAACGCGTAAACGGAACCAAATGGATGTTAGTGATACCGTTTATGCGCACAAATATAGTATATGCTCGCAAACAGGACACGACCGTCGAAAATGTCCTTCAGGTGGTTTGGGTAGCAATACTAATCAAGCTCGTGGTGGGTGTTCTTCTAGCGTGCCTAACTATCCATGAGTTTATGTTGTAATAATTATTTGTTTTGTTTATGTTGCAAGATTTATGAAATAAATTTATGTTTGTTAACTATGATTTGAATTTTTCCATTTTAGTTTTTTAAATGATAATTTAATAAAATTATGTGTATATTTAGCGCGGTTAATTACTACGTTAATTATGTGTGTTGTCTTGTCGAACTGAAAAGGCTGACCAGCTGACATAAAGTTGTCTTGTACATATCATGATATTTAACACGCAAAACATAGCGCGATTAAAATACTACGTTATGTGTATATTTAGCGCGGTTAAACGCTACGTTATGTGTGTTGTTTTGTCGAACTGAAAAGGTTGACCAGCTAACATAAAGTTGTCTTGGCTTGTACACATCATGATATTTAACACACAAAATATAGCGCGATTAAATAGTACGTTATGTGTGCATTTAGCACGGTTAAATACTACGTTATGTGTGCTGTCTTGTCGAACTGAAAAAGCTGACCAGCTGACATAAAGTTGTCTTGTCTTGTACACATCATGATATTTAACACGCAAAATATAGCGCGATTAAATAGTACGTTATGTGTGTATTTAGCGCGGTTAAACACTACGTTTTGTGTGTTGTCTCGCCTATAAATAACGGGCTCATTCTAGTTATTTTGTGTGCTAAAAAATTACTAATAACAAATATTTCATTAAAAGTAAGGTTTTTTAACGCACAAATGTCTCAACCTCTTCACACACTGATCACACTCAACTATGTCTTATAGAAAGACTAAACAGGTGCTGCAAATATAATCCGGGGTATTATGCCCAGAGTCGATCCCACAGGGAATTTACGTATCAAT
>MDKI01190183.1:0-21634 GCA_005239505.1 Nicotiana paniculata | reverse complement strand
ACTCGATATTGTTATGTTTATTTGCTTAATAGTAAGGATGAAGCAATTGAAGCATTTAAGCTTCACAAGTAAAGAAGTAGAAACTAAACTCTTCCTAATAGTAGGAACATGAAGAACGTTGTTGAGCGTTAACACCTTGCCGGAAGTCATCTTTAAGAATATCTTCTCATAACCTTCAATCTTGGTTGTTGACTTATTTCCCATGGAAATCTCTTCTTCGGGACCAGCAATAGAGTAAGTCGCAAATGCTTCTTTTACAACACAAACATGTCGAGTGGCTCCGGAGTCAATCCACCACTCATTTGGATTCCCAACTAAGTTGCATTCCGAAAGCATTGCACAAAGATCATCTATGTCATCATTCTTCTCCACTATGTTGGCATGTCCCTTCTTCTTGTCCATTTTCGGGAGACGACAACCAGGGGCTTTGTGACCAACTCTCCCACAGTTGTGGCAGTTGCCCTTGAATTTCTTTTTGTTCTGCTCCTTAGTCTGTCCAGAAGATCTCTTCCTCTTCTTACTTTTTGGAGCACTGTCCTTAACGATATTAGCTCCCATGATCGTTGAATTTCCACGAGACTTCTTCTCGGCTATTTTGTTGTCTTCCTCAATCTTGAGATGAATCACAAGATCTTCTAACTTCAATTCCTTGCGCTTGTGCTTAAGATAGTTCTTGAAATCTCTACATGAAGGAGAACTTTTCAATCATTGCAGCCACTTGAAATGCTTCATTCACGACCATACCTTCAGCAATAAGGTCGTAAAAAATAAGTTGAAGCTTCTGAACTTGGGTTCCCACAGTTTTGTTGTCTATCATTTTATAGTCTAGAAACTTGGAACCCACGAACTTCTTCAAGCATGCGTCTTCTTTCTTGTACTTCTTCTCAAGTGCGTCCCATAATTCTTTCGAAGTATTTATCGCACTATACACATTGTACAAGTCATCCTCTAAAGCACTTAAAATATAGCTTTGCAAAGAAAATCTGCCTGCTTCCACGCCTCAACAATCATGAACTATTCATTGTCCGGCATGTCCGCAGCAGGCACTGGAGGCTCTTCACTAGTGAATTTCTGCATACCAAGTGTGGTAAGACAAAAGAACACCCTTTTCTGTCATCCTTTGAAGTTGGCTCCAGAAAATTTCCCCGGTTTTTCTGCCGGTGGAACATCAGTCCAGCTCGACGAGGCTATCGTCATTGCCGCAACAGTAGCAGAAGAATTTCTGTTATCAACTGCCATTTCTCACTGTCAACGACAGAAGAGTTCAATCAATGGCAAAACCAGAACAGTAAACAATACTGTAATCAACAATAATAAATAAAAACTGAAGTTTTTACATACTGTTTCACAGGAAACTATGAAGTTTTTATGTTCTTCAAATTGTTTTCTGAATTTCAAAACTCTGATGAAGTTTTTATATCTTCAAATCAGAATAATAAAATTCAGAAGGAGTAGAAAACACAAAGGTTTTAATCTCCACAAACAGAATACAGAAAATAAAAAATAATAATTTCCTTAAGACTGTTAGTAATCTGTATTGCTGTTAAATAAAACAATAAATTTTCTGAAAATACAAAAACAGTGAGAAACCTCACTAGAGCGGGTTCTAGCGCAGGCTTAGTGCGGCCGTTTAGGCCATGATTTTGGAGTCAAATGATTTATGGAATATTCATTTAGGACATGTCAATAATAAAACCTTGCGGAAGTTAATTAATTTAGAAGTATTGCCTAAATTCGAGTGTAATTAATCGAAATGTCAAAGATGTGTTGAATCTAAGTTTGTAAAACATCCTTATAAGTCTGTTGAAAGGAATTTAAATCCGTTAGACTTTATTCATACTGACATTTGCGATATGAAGTCGACACCATCTCGAGATGGGAAAAAGTGTTTTATTACTTTTATTGACTACTGCACTCGATCTTGTTATGTTTATTTGCTTAATAGTAAGGATGAAGCAATTGAAGCATTTAAGCTTGTCGGAGGTCATCTTTAAGTATATCTTTCCATAACCTTCAATCTTGGCTGTTGAATTATTTCCCATGGAAATCACTTCTTCGGGACCAGTAGTAGAGTAAGTCGCAAATGCTTCTTTGACAGCACAAACATGTCGAGTGGCTCCGGAGTCAATCCACCACTCCTTTAGATTTCCAACTAAGTTTCATTCAGAAAGCATTGCACAAAGATCATCAATGTCATCATTCTTCTCCACTATGTTGGCATGTCCCTTCTTCTTATCCTTTTTCGGGAGACGACAATCAGGGGCTTTGTGACCAACTCTTCCACAGTTGTGGCAGTTGCCCTTGAATTTCTTTTTGTTCTGATCCTTAGTCTGTCCAGAAGATCTCTTCCTTTTCTTACTTTTTGGAGCAGTCTCCTCAACGATATTAGCTCCCATGATCTTTTAATTTCCACGAGACTTCTTCTTGGCTGTTTTGTTGTCTTCCTCAGCTTCTCTTCAGCGTATTGGTACCAAAATTATCCGCGAACCACTTGATTGTCATAAAACACACTGGAATATTTTTGTGCAGACGAAGAAGAAGAAGATCAGAAAATTTAGTAAGTAATGATTCTGGGATTCAAGGCATATTTATATCCAGTTTCGTACTGTTTCGTAAAAGGTTTTGCAACCTTTCAGAACTTCTGAAAAGGGTTTGCAACCTTTCAGAACAGCCATAGCTGTTGGAACAGGTGTGAAGATTGCGGGAAAATTAAAAACTAATTTAAAATAGATTAATCAATCAATTGATGTTTGACCGAATCCGAATCCGAAGCCGAAGCCGAAGCCGAGCCGAGCCGAGTGACAACGACGACGACGACGGCGACGGCAAGAGGCTTGTCTTCTTCTCAACCCTTTAAGATCTAGAAGAAGAGCTTCTCTATATATATACATAGATTTTCTTTCTTTCTTCCAATGAAGGACAAAGTGCACTAATTCAAAATTTCACTTCCCTCCATTTCTTTTCCCACCATTTTCCATTCACTCTCTTTAAGCTACACCAAGCTTAAAATTAAGCTACACTAAGCTTAAAGACTAACATAAAGAACATGTGAAAGTAACGGTAGAATAAGTTTAGAATAGACTGAAGGAATATTTCATTGAATATTCCTCCGATTGTACTTTTTAGGGTTTCTTAGGAATATCCCCTATAAATAGGAAGAGATAAAGAACAAAAAAGGAACTCCACTTTCTTAAAAGAACACATTGTAAAGGTTGACTACAGAGAATATACGAAGCTTGTCTTGTCCACTGATTCCATTGTTCTAGAGATATATTTTTACACATAAGATCCAAGAATCTCGTGTTCATATTCATTTTATCCCACGTAATTGTCAGGAAGGAGAATCATCCAAGTCATCTAACATTTGGGTGATAAATGTCTCTTTATTACATTTATTGCCATTATCTACATTCATTAAATGCTTATTGCATTCATTGATAATTATTGGAAACTTTCAATCGACATTCAATATTTTCGGACACGGTCCTACATCATTAACACATTAAATCTTCAGATCTAATGTTTATTATCTTTACCTAGGATTCACCCTCAATTTCTTTATTAATTCGTTTAATGAAAAAGTTTAACACTTTTTTGGTAAAATTGTTAGTAATCTGTATTGTTGTAATATAAAACAATAAATTTTCTGTAAATACAGAAACAATGAGAAACCTTACTAGTGCGGGATTAGCACGGCCGTGCTAGTGGAATTTACCAGGGATAGTGAGAAACCTCACTAGCGTTACCACTAGCGCGTGCTGAGCACAGGCGCGCTAGTCCAGGCGTCCTTAGCTTCTCTTATGGAAAAATAATATAAGAATAAATCGAGCCCACTGAATACACAGTGTGTCCTTAAGGAAATTATTCCCCACAAGTAACCGAGGTTTTGGAATATATCCTCCCAGGATAGAACGATTTAACTCACCAATGTATTGGTACCAAAAACTCCGGTGATCGGTGATCCACTTAATGGTTGTAAAACACACAGGAATATTTTTGTGCAGAAGAAGAAGAAGAAGATCAGAAAATTTAGTAAGTAAAAATTCTGGGATTCAAGGCATATTTATAGCCAATTTGGTACTGTTTCTGAAAAAGTTTTGCAACTTTTAAGAACATCCATAGCTGTTGGAACAGGTTTGAAGATTGCGGAAAAATTAAAAACGGATTTAAAATAATCCGGGAAAGAAAAACGGACCGAACCTTTGTCTAAAAAGATTTATCAATAAATCGATCTTTGACCAAATCTGAATCCGAAGCCGAAGCCGAGCTGAGCGAGCGAGCGAGCGACGACGACGATGCGAGGCTTGCCTTCTTCTCAACTCTTTAAGGGCTAGAAGAAGAGCTTCTCTATATATACACATAGATTTTCTTTCCTTCTTCCAATGAGGGACAAAGTGCACTAATTCAAAATTTCACTTCCCTCCATTTCTTTTCCTACCATTTTCTATTCACTCTCTTTAAGCTACACCAAGCTTAAAATTAAGCTACACTAAGCTTAAAGGCCAACAATCCCCCACATGAATGGGGAATGGATATAAAATAAAGGAATGCACGGACTTGTGTGTGTTTTACATGCAAGAATTAATTGCATCTGGATAAGTAGGTTTCCCTTTGAACTTTCCGTAGTGAACTTATATCGGATATACTCGGTCAATCGGTAGATTTGATATCTTTGAACCGTCGAGCTTTGTTGTATACCTAGACAACATAAGTCACACAATCAATCCTTAACCATCTATGGTTCTCACGGTCGTGTTCGTTTCAGCCATGAACACCGCATGGTTTCATGAGTGCTTAGAGAATGGCCTTTACTTTCATTCCCCTTGAAGCAACTTACACTTCACACTCAATAGCTGATTTCTAAACGTGTAATCCTAAAGATACACTATCTGGTCATATCCTTCTAGACTTAGCAAATCATTAAAAAACTTTAAGCTTTATTGACTCATCAAAATGCCTTAATGCTTTACCTTGATTTCTGAACATTGTCTTCATCACGAGAATGGGTTGAGTTATTTGACAATGTTGAACCATCATTCATGACTTTGTTTTATCTCTTTGAACTTAGCTCTTGGGATCTCCAGTCTGCTAGGTAGAGTTACCGCCATGATGACTTGTCCTAGGCCTTAACTCCATTCCCTTTGATGATCTTTCAACTGTCTCTCTAGATAGGCCTTTTGTAAGTGGATCCGACACGTTATCTCTTGACTTTACGTAGTCAACCGTGATAACACCACTAGAGAGTAGTTGTCTAATGGTATTATGTCTCCATCGTATATGACGAGATTTTCCATTATACATAATGCTCCCTGCCCTCCCTATTGCCGCTTGACTATCACAATGTATAAAAATAGGTGCCAAAGGTTTGGGCCAAAATGGAATATCTTCCAAGAAATTTTGGAGCCATTCATCTTCTTCACCGGCCTTATCTAAAGCTATGAATTCAGATTCCATTGTAGAACGGGCGATGCACTAAGGTTTGGATGATATCCAAGACACTGCTCCACCCCCAATTGTGAAAACATATCCACTCATGGATTTAACTTCAAATGATCCGGTGATCCAATTTGCATCACTATATCCCTCGATCACGGAGGGATATTTGTTATAATGCAAAGCATAATTTTGGGTATGTTTCAAATACCTCAAAACTCGTTTCATTGCCATCCAATGTATTTGATTTGGATTACTTGTAAATCGACTCAATTTGCTAATAGCACATGCTATATCTATTCGCGTACAATTCATTATATACATCAAACTTTCCAATACTCTTGCATAGTCCAGTTGTGAGTCACTTTCACCTTCATTATTTTGAAGTGCATAACTCACGTCAATGGGAGTCTTGGCAATTTTGAAATCCAAATACTTGAACTTGTCAAGTACCTTTTCAATGTAGTCAGACTGTGATAATGACCTTGTGGAGTCTTGTGAATTCTGATTCCTAAGTTCACATCAACAACTCCTAAGTCTTTCATATCGAATTTGCTAGCCAACATGCGCTTTGTAGCATTTATATCTGGCATGCTTTTGCTCATTATCAACATGTCATCAACATATAAACAAATAATGACTTCATGACCGGAAGCGTTTTTAATGTAAACACATTAGTCGCACTCGTTGATTTTAAACCCACTAGCCAACATTGTTTGATCAAATTTGGCATGCCATTGTTTGGGTGCTTGTTTAAGTCCATAAAGCGACATAAGAAGTTTGCACACTTTCTTTTCTTTACCAGGAACCACAAAACCCTCAGGTTATTCCATGTAAATCTCTTTCTCCAATTCTCCATTTAAGAAAGCTGTTTTAACATCCATTTGATGGATTTCAAGACCATACACGGCCGCTAATTCCACTAGCATCCTAATAGATATTATCCTCGTTACTGGCGAGTAAGTGTCAAAGTAATCAAGGCCTTATTTTTGTCTATAACCTTTGACAACAAGTCTTGTCTTGTATTTGTCAATAGTTCCATCAGCTTTCATTTTCCGTTTAAAGATCCATTTCGAACCTAAAGGCTTATTTCCTGGAGGAAGATCAACCAATTCCCATGTATTGTTATCCAAAATTGATGGAATCTCACTATTGACTGCCTCTTTCCAAAACACCGAATCAGAAGACGACATAGCTGCTTTAAAAGGTTGAGGTTCATTTTCAAGCAAGAATGTCACAAAATCTGATCCAAAGGAAGTAGATGTTCTTTGACGTTTGCTACGCCTTGGATCTTCTACATTGGGTGTATTTTCCTTTGGTTCTTCCCGAGGTCGTTTAGGTCTTTCACTTAACGACTCGCATTCAGTTTTATACGGATTAATGCTTTCAACGAATTCAGCATTATCTGATTCCATTACCGTATTAACATGAATCTCGGGATTATCGGATTTATGGACCAAAAACCGACATGCCTTACTATTTTTAGCATATCCAATGAAAACTGAATCTACTATTTTTGGTCCGATTTTAACCCTTTTAGATAAAGGAACTTGTACCTTTGCTAGACAACCCCACACTTTGAAATATTTCAAGTTAGGTTTTCTTCCTTTCCATTTTTCATATGGAATAGATTGCATTTTGCTGTGGAGTACTCTGTTGAGTATTCGGTTAGCTGTAAGGATAGCTTCCCCCCACAAAATCTGCGGTAATCCGGAACTTATTAGTAAACAATTCATCATTTCCTTTAATGTTCGATTTTTTCTTTACGCAATTCCGTTGGATTGAGGTGTATAAGGTGCAGTAGTTTGATGGATAATTCCATATTCCGAACATATTTCTACAAACGGAGATTCATATTCTCCACCTCTATCACTTCTAGTCATTTTAATCTTTTTATTCAATTGATTTTCTACTTCATTCTTGTATTGCTTAAATGCTTCAATTGCTTCATCCTTACTATTAAGCAAATAGACATAACAATATCGAGTGCAGTCGTCAATAAAAGTAATAAAATACTTTTTCCCACCTCGAGATGGTATCGACTTCATATCGCAAATGTCAGTATGAATTAAGTCTAAAGGATTTGAATTCCTCTCAACAGACTTATAAGGATGTTTTACAAACATAGATTCAACACATATTTGACATTTCTATTTATTACACTCTAATTTAGGCAATACTTCTAAATTAATTAATTTCCGCAAGGTTTTATTATTGACATGTCCTAAACGAATATACCATAAATCATTTGACTCCAACAAATAAGAAGAAGCTGAAATTTTATTCTTACTATCAACAACCATTACATTGAGTTTGAGAAGGCCCTCCGTGAGGTAGCCTTTTCCAACATACATTCCGTTCTTGCTCACAACAACTTTATCAAAGACAAATACACATTTGAATCCATTCTTTACAAGTAAAGAAGTAGAAACTAAATTCTTCCTAATAGTAGGAACATGAAGAACGTTGTTGAGTGTTAACACCTTACTGGAAGTAATCTTTAAGAATATCTTCCCATAACCTTCAATCTTGGATGTTGAATTATTTCCCATGGAAATCTCTTCTTCGGGACCAGCAGTAGAGTAAGTTGCAAATGCTTCTTTGACAGCACAAACATGTCGAGTGGCTCCTGAGTCAATCCACCACTCCTTCGGATTTCCAACTAAGTTGCATTCCAAAAGCATTGTACAAAGATCATCTATGTCACCATTCTTCTTCACTATGTTGGCATCCCTTCTTCTTATCCTTTTTCGGGAGACGACAATCAGGGGCTTTATGACCAACTCTCCCACAGTTGTGGCAGATGCCCTTGAATTTCTTTTTGTTCTGCTCCTTAGTCTGTCCAAAATATCTTTTCCTCTTCTTACTTTTTGGAGCAGTCTTCTCAATGATATTAGCTCCCATGATCGTTGAATTTCCACGAGACTTCTTCTCGGCTATTTTGTTGTCTTCCTCAATCTTGAGACGAATCACAAGATCTTCCAACTTCATTTCTTTGCGCTTGTGCTTAAGATAGTTCTTGAAATCTCTCCATGAAAGAGGCAAATTTTCAATCATTGAAGCCACTTGAAATGCTTCATTCACGACCATAACTTCAGCAATATGGTCGTGAAAAATAATTTGAAGCTCCTGAATTTAGGTTCCCACAGTTTTGTTGTCTATTATTTTATAGTCTAGAAACTTGGCAACCACGAACTTCTTCAAGCATGCATCTTCTGTCTTGTACTTCTTCTCAAGTGCGTCCCATAATTCTTTTGAAGTATTTGTCGCACTATACACATTGTACAAGTCATCCTCTAAAGCACTTAAAATATAACCTTTGCAAAGAAAATCTTCCTGCTTCCACGCCTCGACAATCATGAACTTTTTATTGTCCGGCATGTCTGCAGTAGGCATTGGAGGCTCTTCACTAGTGAATTTCTGCATACCGAGTG
Organism: Nicotiana paniculata; assembly: GCA_005239505.1. Lineage (NCBI taxonomy): Eukaryota > Viridiplantae > Streptophyta > Magnoliopsida > Solanales > Solanaceae > Nicotiana > Nicotiana paniculata. Next base: position 12,767 of record MDKI01190183.1, on the reverse strand, counting down.
TGGTAAGCCAGAAGAACACCCTTTGCTGCCATCCTTTGAAGTTGGCTCCAGAAAATTTCCCCGATTTTTCTGCCGGTGGAACATCAGTCCGGCTCGACGAGGCTATCGTCATTGCCGCAACAGTCGCAGAAGAATTTCCGTTATCAATTGCCATTTCTCACTGTCAACAACAGAAAGTTCAATCAATGGCAAAACCAGAATAGTAAACAATACTGTAATCAACAATAATAAATAAAAATCGAAGTTTTTATATACTGTTTCACAGAAAACGATGAAGTTTTTATGTTCTTCAAATCGTTTTCTGAATTTCAAAACCCTGATGAAGTTTTTATATCTTAAAATCAGAATAATAAAATTCAGAAGGAGTAGAAAACACACAGGTTTTAATCTCCACAAACAGAATACAGAAAATAAAAATATAATTCCTTAAGATTGTTAGTAATATGTATTGCTGTAATATAAAATAATAAATTTTTTGTAAATACAGAAACAGTGAGAAACCTTACTAGTATGGGCTTTATCGCGGGATTAGCGCGGCCGCGCTAGTGGAATTTACCAGGTACAGTTAGAAACCTGAATAACACGACCACTAGCGCGTGCTGGGCGCGGGCGCGCTAGTCCAGGCGTCCTTAGCTTCTCTTATGGAAAAATAATATAAGAATAAACCGAGCCCACTGAACACACAGTGTGTCTTTAAAGAAATTATTCCCCTCAAGTACCCCAGGTTTTGGAATATATCTTCCCAGGATAGAACGATTTAACTCACATGCGTATTGGTACCAAAAACTCCGGTGATCGGCAAACCACTTAATGGTCATAAAACACAAAAGAATATTTTTGTGCAGAAGAAGAAGATCAGAAAATTTTGTAAGTAAAGATTCTGCAATTCAAGGCATATTTATAGCCAATTTGGTACTGTTTCTGAAAAGGTTTTGCAACCTTTCAGAACTGCCAAAAACGGATTTAAAATAATCCGGGAAAGAAAAACGGACTGAACCTTTGTCTAAAAAGATTAATCAATCAATCTTTGACCGAAGCCGAAGCCGAGCCGATCGAGCGAGCGAGCGAGCAACGACGGCGCGAGGCTTGCCTTCTTCTCAACTCTTTAAGAGCTAGAAGAAGAGCTTCTCTATATGTACACATAGATTTTTCTTTCCTTCTTCCAATGAGGGACAAAGTCCACTAATTCAAAATTTCACTTCTCTTCATTTTTTTTTCCCACCATTTTCCGTTCACTCTCTTTAAGCTACACTAAGCTTAAAGGCCAACAATCCCCCACATGAATGGGGAATGGCTATAAAATAAAGGAATGCACGGACGTGTGTGTGTTACATGCAAGAATTAATTGCATCTGGATAAGTAGGTCTCGCTTTGAACTTTCCATAGTGAACTTATATCGGATATACTCGGTCAATCGATAGATTTGATATCTTTGAACGGTCGAGCCTTGTTGTATACCTAGACAACATAAGTCACATAATCAATCCTTAACCATCTATGGTTCTCACGGTTGTGTTCGTTTCAGCCATGAACACCGCATGGTTTCATGAGTGCTTAGAAAATGGGCCTTTACTTTCATTCCCCTTGAAGCAGATTACACTTCACACTCACATAAGTGATTTCTAAACGTGTAATCCTAAAGATACACTATCTGGTCATATCTTTCCAGGCTTAGCAAATCATTAAAAAGCTTTAAGCTTTATTGACTCAACAAAAAGCCTTAATGTTTTACCTTGATTTCTGAACATTGTCTTCATCACGAGAATGTGTTGAGTTATTTGACAATGTTGAATCGTCATTCATGACTTTGTTTGATCTCTTTAAACTTAGCTCTTGGGATCTCTAGTCTGCTAGGTAGAGTTACCGCCATGATGACTTGTCCTAGGCCTTAACCCCATTCCCTTTGATGATCTTTCAACTGTCTCTCTAGATAGGCCTTTTGTAAGTGGATCTGACACGTTATCTCTTGACTTTACATAGTCAATTGTGATGAAACCACTAGAGAGTAGTTGTCTAACAGTATTATGTCTCCGTCGTATATGACGAGATTTTCCGTTATACATAACGCTCCCCGCCCTCCCTATTGCCGCTTGACTATCATAATGTATACAAATATGTGCCAAAGGTTTGGGCCAAAATGGAATATCTTCCAAGAAATTCCAGAGCCATTCAGCTTCTTACCGGCCTTATCTAAAGATATGAATTCAGATTCCATTGTAGAACGGGCGATGCACGTTTGTTTGGATGATTTCCAAGACACTGCTCCACCCCCAATTGTGAAAACATATCCACTCGTGGATTTAACTTCAGATGATCCGGTTATCCAATTTGCATCACTATATCCCTCGATCACGGAGGGATATTTGTTATAATGCAAAGCATACTTTTGGGTATGTTTCAGATACCCCAAAACTCGTTTCATTGCCATCCAACGTATTTGATTGGGATTACTTGTAAATCGACTCAGTTTGCTAATAGCACATGCTATATCTGGTCGTGTACAATTCATTATATACATCAAACTTCCCAATACTCTTGCATAGTCCAGTTGTGAGTCACTTTCACCTTCATTCTTTTGAAGTGCATAACTCACGTCAATTGGAGTCTTGGCAATTTTGAAATCCAAATACTTGAACTTGTCAAGTACCTTTTCAATGTAGTGAGATTGTGATAATGCTAGACCTTGTGGAGTCTTGTGAATTCTGGTTCCTAAGATCACATCAGCAACTCCTAAGTCTTTCATATCGAATTTTCTAGCCAACATGCACTTTTTAGCATTTATAACTGGCATGCTTTTGCTCATTATCAACATGTCATCTACATATAAACAAACAATGACTTCATGGCTCGGAGTATTTTTAATGCAAACACATTTGTCGCACTCGTTGATTTTAAAGCCACTTGCCAACATTGTTTGATCAAATTTGGCATGCCATTGTTTGGGTGCTTGTTTAAGTCCATAAAGCGACTTAACAAGTTTGCACTCTTTCTTTGCTTTACCAGGAACCACAAAACCCTCAGGTTGTTCCATGCAAATCTCTTCCTCCAATTCTCCATTTAAGAAAGCAGTTTCAACATCCATTTGATGGATTTCAAGACCATACACGGCCGCTAATTCCAGTAGCATCCTAATAGATGTTATCCTCGTTACTGGCGAGTAAGTGTCAAAGTAATCAAGGCCTTCTTTTTGTCTATAACCTTTGACAACAAGTCTTGCCTTATATTTGTCAATAGTGCCATCAACTTTCATTTTTCCGTTTAAAGATCTATTTTCAAGCAAGAATGTCACAAAATCTGATCCAAAGGAAGTAGATGTTCTTTGACGTTTGATACGCCTTGGATCTTCTACATTTGGAGTATTTTCCTTTGGTTTTCCCCGAGGTCGTTTAGGTCTTTCACTTAACGACTCACATTCAGTTTTATACAGATAAATGCTTTCAAAGAATTCAGCATTATCTGATTCCATTACCGTATTAACATGAATCTCGGGATTATCGGATTTATGGACCAAAAATTGACATGCTTTACTTTTTGTAGCATATCCAATGAAAACCCAATCTACTTTTTTTGGTCCGATTTTAACCCTTTTAGATAAAGGAACTTGTACCTTTGCTAGACAACCCCACACTTTAAAATATTTCAAGTTAGATTTTCTTCCTTTCCATTTTTCATATGGAATAGATTGCGTTTTGATGTGGGGTACTCTGTTGAGTATTCGGTTAGCTGTAAGGATAGATTTCCCCCACAAACTCTGCGGTAATCCGGAACTTATTAGTAAAGAATTCATCATTTCCTTTAATGTACGATTTTTTCTTTCCGCAATTCCGTTGGATTGAGGTGTATAAGGTGTAGTAGTTTGATGGATAATTCCTTATTCCGAACATATTTCTGCAAACGGAGATTCATATTCTCCACCTCTATCACTTCTATTCATTTTAATTTTTTTATTCAATTGATTTTCTACTTCATTCTAGTATTTATTAAATGCTTCAATTGCTTCATCCTTACTATTAATCAAATAAACATAACAATATCGAGTGATGTCGTCAATAAAAGTAATAAAATAATTTTTCCCACCTCGAGATGGTGTCGACTTCATATCGGAAATCTCAGTATGAATTAAGTCTAAAGGATTTGACTTCCTTTCAACAGACTTATAAGGATATTTTACAAACTTAGATTCAACACGTATTTGACATTTTGATTTATTACACTCGAATTTAGGAAATACTTATAATTAATTAACTTCCGCATGGTTTTATTATTGACATGTCCTAAACGAATATGCCATAAATCATTTGACTCCAACAAATAAGAAGAAGCTGAAATTTTATTCATACTATCAACAACTATTACATTGAGTTTGAAAAGGCCCTCCGTGAGGTAGCCTTTTCCAACATACATTTCATTCTTGCTCACAACAACTTTATCAGAGACAAATACACATTTGGATCCATTCTTCACAAGAAAAGAAGTAGAAACTAAATTCTTCCTAATAGTAGGAACATGAAGAACGTTGTTGAGCGTTAACACCTTACCGGAAGTCATCTTTTAAAATATCTTCCCATAACCTTCAATCTTGGCTGTTGAATTATTTCCCATGGAAATCTCTTCTTCGGGACCAGCAGTAGAGTAAGTCGCAAATGCTTCTTTTACAACACAAACATGTCGAGTGGCTCCGGAGTCAATCCACCACTCCTTCGGATTCCCAACTAAGTTGCATTCCGAAAGCATTGTACAAAGATCATCTATGTCATCATTCTTATCACTATGTTGGCATGTCCCTTCTTCTTATCCTTTTTCGGGAGACGACAATCAGGGGCTTTGTGACCAACTCTCCCACAGTTGTGGCAGTTGCCCTTGAATTTCATTTTGTTCTGCTCCTTAATCTGTCCAGAAGATCTCTTCCTCGTCTTACTTTTTGGAGCAGTCTCCTCAACGATATTAGCTCCCATGATCGTTGAACTTCCACGAGACTTCTTCTCGGCTATTTTGTTGTCTTCCTCAATCTTGAGATGAATTACAAGATCTTCCAACTTCATTTCCTTGCGCTTGTTCTTAAGATAGTTCTTGAAATCTCTTCGTGAAAGAGGCAACTTTTCTGTCATTGCAGCCACTTGAAATGCTTCATTCACGACCATACCTTCAGCAATAAGGTCGTGAAAAATAAGTTGAAGCTCCTGAACTTGGGTTCCCACAGTTTTGTTGTCTATCATTTTATAGTCTAGAAACTTGGCAACCATGAACTTCTTCAAGCATGCATCTTCTGTCTTGTACTTCTTCTCAAGTGCGTCCCATAATTCTTTCGAAGTATTTATCGCACTGTACACATTTTACAAGTCATCCTCTAAATCGCTTAAAATATAGCCTTTGCAAAGAAAATCTTCCTGCTTCCACGCCTCGACAATCATGAACTTTTTATTGTCCGGCATGTCCGCAGTAGGCATTGGAGGCTCTTCACTAGTGAATTTCAGCATACCAAGTGTGGTAAGCCAGAAGAACACCCTTTGCTGCCATCCTTTGAAGTTGGCTCCAGAAAATTTCCCCGATTTTTCTGCCGGTGGAACATCAGTCCGGCTCGACGAGGCTATCGTCATTGCCGCAACAGTCACAGAAGAATTTCCGTTATCAATTGCCATTTCTCACTGTCAACAACAGAAGAGTTCAATCAATGGCAAAACTAGAACAATAAAAAATACTGTAATCAACAATAATAAATAAAAATCGAAGTTTTTATATACTGTTTCACAGAAAATAATGAAGTTTTTATGTTCTTCAAATCGTTTTCTGAATTTCAAAAATCTGATGAAGTTTTTATATCTTCAAATCAGAATAATAAAATTTAGAAGGAGTAGAAAACACACAGGTTTTAATCTCCACAAACAGAATACAGAAAATAAAAATATAATTTCCTTAAGATTGTTAGTAATCTGTATTGCTGTAATATAAAACAACAAATTTTCTGTAAATACAGAAACAGTGAGAAACCTTACTAGCGCGGGCTCTAGCGCTGGATTAGCGCGGCCGCGCTAGTGGAATTTACCAGGGACAGTGAGAAACCTGAATAGCGCGACCACTAGCGCGTGCTGAGCGCGGGCACGCTAGTCCAAGCGTCCTTAGCTTCTCTTATGGAAAAATAATATAAGAATAAACCGAGCCCAATGAATACACAGTGTGTCCTTAAGGAAATTATTCCCCTCAAATACCCGAGGTTTTGGAATATATCCTCCCAGGATAGAACGATTTAACTCATCAATGTATTGGTACCAAAAACTCCGGTGATCGGCGAACCACTTAATGGTCGTAAAACACACAGGAATATTTTTGTGCAGAAGAACAAGAAGAAGATCAGAAAATTTAGTAAGTAAAAATTCTAGGATTCAAAGCATATTTATAGCCAATTTGGTACTGTTTCTGAAAAGGTTTTGCAACCTTTCAGAACAGCTAAGAACGGATTTAAAATAACTCGGGAAAGAAAAATGGACCGAACCTTTATCTAAAAAGATTAATCAATCAATCTTTGACCGAAGCCGAAGCCGAGCCGAGCGACGACGACGGTGCGAGGCTTGCCTTCTTCTCAACTCTTTAAGAGCTAGAAGAAGAGCTTCTCTAAATATACACATAGATTTTCTTTCCTTCTTCCAATGAGGGACAGAGTGCATTAATTCAAAATTTCACTTCTGTTCATTTCTTTTCCCACCATTTTCCATTCATTCTCTTTAAGCTACACCAATCTTAAAATTAAGCTACACTAAGTTTAAAGGACAACAGAAACAACAACCATTCAACGAATTGGGAACTTCTCTTAGAGATAAGGGAATAAAGAGCTTTAATTCACCTGGAATTGACCGTGCTTTAAATGAGTGAGTTTCAAATAAAGATAAAGATATAACCGTGAAATGAGAACCAAGATAGTGAAATGGAGAAACGATTAGGTATTAGGGTTTTAATTATGATATAATTGGAGATACATACATAATTATTAAAAATATAAAAGTTATATTATACTTCATTCGGCGTTTTTCACGTTTGGACAATTTATTATAACGAAATTCAAGCAATATTTCATGTCAAGGAGTCGTATCTAATCAGTACATTTTAACTTGAATTCATATGTCTAATAGGTAGTAGTCTTACGGCTTGTTTGGACGGTTGTTATACATTATTTCATAATGTATTGTAATATGTTGTATTGTGTTGTACTATATCGTTTGATAAATATAATATTTGGATAGATTGCATCGTTTACCGTTGTTTCATGATATAAAGCACTAACGGTATGAAAAATAAATTTGCAATATTATAAAGAAAAATTATGATACGTGGTAAATTTATTAATGATGCAACCACACCAAATCGATCGTGGCACATTTCGTCGTTACGTAAAGATGGATTTAACGATACTATACAATAAAATTTAAGTAACAATCAAAAAAAATATCGTATTTGAAGTAACAATACGATATAATACAACAAGTAACGACCATCCAAACAAGCTGATAGTTTAATTGTCCGTATGAAAATAATTCGGCAAATTTTAAGAAGTTGTTGATGCATTATATCATCTACTAATAAGCGTATATTTTGCACAAAAGTATAATGATCGTATACACTAACCACTTAGAATTAGTAAATGCTATGGACATTAGGGGTGTTCGTCGATCGGTAAGACATTTTGGTTCGGTGTTTTTAGTATTCTGGTTCTTAAAATGTTATACCAATGCCGTACCTAATTATATTCGATATGGTTTGGCATTTCTCCTTTCGATTTCGGTTTACTCGGTACGGTAACTTCGATTTCAATTTTAACTAGTGCATAAAATCATAAGCTGTCATATCTTTAATTAAAGTATTCACTAATATAAAAATAAAAACGTTCTAAGCTCACATGACTATTGACAAGATTTTGTCCAAAACCAACAAGTATCAACCCATATAAAGAAAAAAGATACATAAAGGAATAAATTTTATCATTGAAAATATTTTGTTACTTGCTTAGAGCTAATTGCTGAAGTTAGAGAGTACAACAAGGACTAATACAACATGCGCAATTCAATACACAAGAAGAAATGCCCTAAAACCGTAAAAGTATTACGTTATGATGCTTGCCATCCTAGAGAATAAGAGTCAAAATCTGCAGCCTAACATTGTTACTCCATTTTCCTAAAGAAGTACATGTGCTTTAGTGCCAGCCTCGACATGCAATACCAAAGAAAAATATTATGTAACTTAGTATGTTATAATCAATAATATGTATATTTTATAATTTATTATATATTTCGATACGGTATCGGTATTTCGATATTATTTTTGTAAATATTAAATATCATACCTAATACCAAAACCTTCTTAAAAACTTAAACCAAATACCGAAATATTGAATACAAAATACCAAAATTTGAATTTCGGTACGGTAATTTAATATTTGCCAAATTATGCCCTATCCCTAATAGACATAGTGGAGATTTGAGAAGAGCGGGGAAGGTTATTAACGTTTTTTATGAATGCAATGAAAATGTGTGAGAATTGGAATGCGAAATTGCAAATACAAATCCAGAAATAAAATTACTATTCATATCAATGACATCACTTGTGGTTTTAAGTTCAACCGTTAGTACAAATAGGATTTGAAAAAATCTATACTAAGAAATGTGTAGTAGTATAATCAAGATGAAATCCAAGAAATGTGATTGGCTGAAGCAAGATGCGAAGTGGCGAAACAAAACCACAACCACGAAACCCCCAAATTTAACTGAGTTTTGAAAATTTGTCTTCTGCTTCAATGGCTTCCTCTTTCTCACTTCATCAACATATACATATCCATTGTTTTTCTCCAATTCCTACTACTCTTGGTTTCACCAAATTCCCGCTTCGTATCTCCACTCTTCTTCCTTCACCCTCTTCTCCCAACAATTTCCTCAAATTCCATTCTCGTACAAGAACAGTGCCGTTTGCTGTTACTGAATCAGATTCCTCTAAATCTCTCGAACCAGAACCTCAAATTCTTCTGCAAGAAGTCGCCGTAAGATCCACACTCTCATTTTTGATTCAGTAGTATTTGTAATTGGGGACCCATGAGTGTTATGCTAATTACTTCACTTCATTAATTTTCCTTGGCCTTTTTTTTTTCAGGACAGTTTTGTGCTACCTGCAGATTATTTTTCCCAGCTTCCTCGTGATCTTCGCTTAGATGTAAGTTAGTTTTTTTGTGTAGTTTATTTTCTTCTCATGTGTGTTGGTTGTTATTTAGTGCACTGCATATGTATCTTGGAACATGTTTTGAACAGTAGCTGATGAATTTATCTGTTTATTGAATGGTTATGACATTTTGAAACTGTACCAACCGTCAAAATAACTCCTTATGTTATCTGAATCAGAAATTGTTCCACGTTCAGTAATCCATAATAGGCTTGTTCTATCACTAGAACAAATAAATAGCATTGTCTAATATGTCATTCCAAGTTGCAACTTATCACTCTTTTGAGAAGTGTTCCAACACACACCCAAGCATTTTTTGCTCTTTAGTCATCCTCCTCATTTTTTTGTACGCCTCAAGCACTCTTGGCCCTTTAGTAATTTTCTTTCTTATGACTGTGGAAACAAAACTGCAAGTTGGAGTGATATAGCAGCGTTAAATCGGGATGTAAAATACTTGTTGTAACTTTTTGTCGGGTAGTTTTCTTTTTCTCTGTCACTGGCAATGTTGCTTTGGCTCTGGTATTGTTGCCTTCCTACTATGCCCAGGGTCATTTATGTAACTTTCGAATATTCAATATGGTTTGTTTAGTGGTCTGGATGTTTGGGTTTGATTTGCATCGTTGAAGGGGGTCTTGTTTTGTTGAAGTCCTGACTAATAAAATTTGAACATGGTGTAGCTGAACGATGCAGCATTTGATCTTTCAAATGGGCCAATTAAAGATGAGGTTAGTACCTATACTGGTTATTTCTTTTTTAATTTCTTTACAATGTTTAACATCTCAATCATGAAACTGATAAAACTTGGATCAGCAATGTGATTCGGCTAGTTGTACTATTCAAAATTAATCTTTAGGATGTTATTATTGGCGCTTTAAACTTTAATCATCCAAGGGATAGGCGTTCTATATTTGGCATCTTCACATTATAGAACAAGTGTCTTATATGATCTGATAGCAGCTATTAGATGTGTACTCAAGTTTCTTGTTCAGTCACAGCTGGATACTTTCTGCTAAAAAATTGTTCGTGCTCATTATGACTACAAAACCTCCCGTCTCAGATGAATACGGGAATGAATCTTGACAGGGGTTTTCCATTCATTACATGTTCAGACATGTTTCTCTGGATATGCTTCCTCATTTTTTGCCAATATTCTATTGTTAAGAGAGTAGAGACTATGAAGAGGGTCCTTTTGGAAAGTTAAATAGAACATAAAATTGAATATTGCTCAGCACTGGCGTGGTAACCTGAGATTGGATTGATGGACATATTGTAAAAACAAAAACAAAAAAACCATGGTTTTTTGTCATGTAATTAACAGTAAGATGATAAAAGATGCAATATGCTTCTGATGGTATAAAACAAAGGTATCTCCTATTTTTTCTAAAGATGTCCTCAATGGGATATCCAGAAAAGAATAAAATAACTTTCAACAGTTTCAGTAGTCATCCAACTGGATTTTTTCTGTATTTCGGTCTTAAACAAGTTGATTAATCATCTTTGCCCTTGTTCAGCTATGGTTTCTTTTTTCCCCCAACATGCTGTTGTTAACTGATTCTGTTCCCCTTTATGTAAATTTGAATTTTGAAACCATCAAGTATCAAGCCACCCTTAAAACAATAGAGGATGAAAGAAAGCAAAACTCACTGAGAGAAGCACATTACAGATGATCGTTTAATTTTGCATTTGTAGTGTGGTGAGGAGGTGGGAGAGACATTATTAAATATAAGCCGAGCATGGGAACGGGCTGATACATCAACATCTACAACTTTAGTGAACAAGCTGCCTCTATTGGTTGGCTCATTGTCAGGCTATCAAAAATCAGGCAAGAAAGAGCCTACAACTATGATGCTTTACTTCTTGTGTTAACAAGCAAATTGAATTCTTTTTTCCATCTGAATTTCATTCTTATTACTAGTTAGCACTTGGAAGGCGCTTGTTATCAGCTGGAAGAAGGTTCCAGTCCATGGGACAATATGGAGAAGGTGAAGTACAGAAGGTACTTTATATAATTTCCATGCAACCTTTTAAGTGTTAAAAGAAATTCCCTAAATTACTATTTATAATAAGGGACAACCAAGGACTTTTGTAGCCCTCACAAAAGTTCCCAATAAAATGTAAACTTTTCAATTAATTACTACTAGGTCCTGACCTTATTTTTTAAAGTCAAATTTACTTTTTGTTTTATGGTTTACTTCTTAAAAGCTGTCCTACCTTATTTTTTCTGTTTTTGATTTTTTATTCGGTGTCCGATAACCGTATTGGAGCTCGATTAATTCGGATTCGCATCGCGTAAGGCTCATTTAGAGGAAGCTAGGGAGGCCTCTGCAATGCACCTGCAACATTCCAACGGTGCATGATGGCCATTTTCACAGACATGGTGGAAGATATTATGGAGGTCTTCATGGACGATTTCTCAGTGGTGGGAAATTCGTTTGATGAATGCCTAGCAAATTTAAACCGTGTACTGAAGAGGTGCATCGAGACGAACCTAGTGCTGAATTGGAAGAAGTGTCATTTCATGGTACAAGAAGGAATCGTCTTGAGACACTTGGTTTCGAGTAAAGGTATTCAGGTGGACAGAGCCAAGGTAGACGTGATTGAAAAACTCCCACCACCCACGTCGGTCAAAGCTATTCGTAGCTTCCTGGGACATGCCGGATTCTACCGGCGATTCATCAAGTATTTCTCCAAAATTGCCAACCCTCTCTGTAAGTTGCTAGAAAAAGATAACTTGTGTTTTCTGATGATTGCATGGTGGCTTTTGAGGAGCTAAAGAAGCGGTTAGTCACAACACCGATTATAGTTTCCCCCGACTGGGAGCAACCTTTCGAACTCATGTGTGATGCTAGTGACTACGCTGTGGGAGCCGTGTTGGGTAAAGCAGAGATAAGGTAATGCACCCAATTTACTACGCCAAGTAGGACGTTGAGTGGAGCTCAGTTGAATTACACAGTAACAGAAAAAGAGATGTTGGCTGTCGTGTTTGCCTTTGACAAGTTCAGGTCTTACCTGATCGGGTCGAAGGTGATCGTGTACACTGATCACGCAGCCATTCGGTACTTAGTCGAGAAAAGAGAGTCTAAGCCGCGCCTAATTCGTTGGGTGTTGCTTTTGCAAGAGTTTGACTTGGAGATTCGTGACCGTAAGGGAACGGAGAACCAAGTCGCTGAACATTTATCACGCCTTGAAGGTGCTGAAAAGGCACCTGAGTCTGAGGATATTCTGGAAACCTTTCCAGATGAGCAGCTGCTAGCCACAAGTGTGGGAGAGGTGCCATGGTACGCAGATATTGCTAATTACCTGGCATGCGACATCGACCCTTATGAGCTCTCCTCTGTGCAAAAGAAACGATTTTATCGTGACTGCCGAAACTACTATTGGGACGGACCGTATTTGTTCAGAATTTGTATTGATAACATGATCCGAAGATGAGTCCCCGAGATAGAACAATTCTCTGTTTGCAGGCTTGTCACGCGTCACCTTATGGGGGACACTTTGGAGGAGTTCGGACAGCAGCAAAGGTGTTAGAGGCCGGTTTCTACTGGCCAACAATTTTCAAGGATGCCCAC
>MDKI01277024.1:0-25627 GCA_005239505.1 Nicotiana paniculata | reverse complement strand
TCATAAAAGTGTATCATCAATCTCTAAACCGAGACATGGATTCCATCAACTAACTATTACTTCATCAATATACATTATTATTATCCAATTTACCAGGCATATTGACCCGCAAAAGAATCTCGCCTTTTGATAAACTAAAACAATAATAATATAAACAACTAATAATAATTATATCAAGATTAAGAGTATAAGTACATTTAATGGCTAGAGAGTTTATTTTATTAAGTTAGTATAAAATACTTATCTCTACTCGGTCCGTTCAATACATACAAAATGTACTAGCACAAGAAGTTGGAATTAAGCCATTCCCATAAACCCAGAAATGATACATTGGAAGAATCCGTTGGGTCTTCCAATATCAATAGGTTAATCAAGATAAATTATATTTAATCTTGTGCTATAATAATCCATGATGGTTTGTCCAATTCCATCATTAGATTGTGAACTCAAACTTTATACTTATAAGAACCGATGATTTAATCTTTTGTGTATAAGCTAAACTCTATACACTAAATCATCTACTATATAAGTAAAGGACACAGACGAATATATGATCTATTTAAAACTTTATTAAAACTGAATAAACAATTGTTCTATAATAAATACTATATCCAAACTAAACTCATGATTAATAGTATATATCCCAACAATCTCCCACCTAGACTTTTAACCATGATAATTATTGAATATACTATATCTAAACGCATGGTTAATAGTATATGCCCCAATAATCTCCCACTTAGACTTGTAACCATGCATCTACAACTTTCTCAGGCATTCTTTTTACATGACTATTAAAAGTCCCCACAAAATAAGATTTTGTTAAAGAATCTTGCCAAGTTATTTCTGATGCAATCTTTATCCAATTGTGCTTTGTCATAACTATCTAGTTTTGTATTAAACTCTTCTGGGGTCCTGTTACTGAAACTATCCCAAGAGTATATACCAAACTATAATTTTCCTTAGTATTCTCCCACTACGACGAAGTACTACTAATATTACCTTCATTACCTTACGGCTTTGAAATATTAGTGTCTTCTTACTATAGTGTTCACTATTCAAACATCACTCCTACTTGATAAAGGCATGTTTTTAACGTTCTCCCACTACATAAATGCAATGGAACGTCAATCTTGACATGTGGGTTTCGATGTTCTTGAACATCTAGTTATTTATTTGCCCAGTTCCTGTAAAATTGATTTACTTATAGGAACATGGTTTATTAAACAGTCCTTATCTAGAAAAATGCATTTGTTCTAACAATTGCCTTATTTTCTTTAGGACAATAAAATAAAACTCCATTCGTTTCCTTGGATATTCAATAAACATGCTCCTATCCATTCTTAGTTCCAGCTTACATATCCGCTTTCCCTTTCAACACATATGCGGGACAATCCTATATTTGAACATGCCATAGACTGAGCTTACATTCAGTCCACAATTCTATAGATGTCTTAGGTACTAACTTTGAAGGAACTAATTCAGAATGTAATTTGTAGTTTCCAGGAAATATTCCAAAAACGAATAAGGCAAATCCGAATAACACATCATTAATCTATCCATGTTCAAAAAAGATTATTTCTTCTTTCTACTACACCACTCTATTATGGAGTTTACGGTGTAGTCAATTGAGATGTAATCCCTTATTCTGATAAGTAACAAAAGAACTCTTTAGAGAGGTGCTCGCCACTCCAATCAAATTGCAGTAACTTAATATATTTCCTTGGTACTTCTCCGTTCCAAGTCTTAAAACCCCTGAATTAATCAAATCATTAAGACTTACAGTGCATCTAATAAATATATTAATATCTCTTACGAGAGTGTTCATTTAACCATACAAATCAGAAGGGATTCATTCCAGCTTATCACTAGCTTTATTTCCTTTTGAAGGGAAACATCCTTTAGTAAAATTTCCTTCCAAACAGGATCCACAAGTTGGTAATGCCTCTACTTTCAATGAACTTTTAAGGTCCATCCTTGACCAACTTGATATCCTATCCAGATTAATATGACTTAGACAAAGGTGCGCAAATATGTTTTGCTCAATTATGAAGAACATATTCTCTTATGAGATAGACTAATATTGTTCTGTTCAGGAGAGACATTAATATACAATAACAAGGTCATGCATTCATGTACCACAAGAGATAAAATATTTATTAAGCTCAATAACTCAAGAGTTATTCGAAACTTAAAATAAATATTCATCTCTTATTATACCCAAAAATCAAAATTAAATTCCTTCTAACAAAAGGTACAAATATTGCATCCTTTAAATTAATGTATTTCCACTACCAAAAGAAAATTTTAACAATTAATTCGACAAATTACATAAAGTCATAGTGGAGTTGAGATAAAACATTAAATAGATCATAATAAGTCAAAACACTGAATGATGAAATTCAGAATGCATTCAATATTTATATACATACATGCATCTCGAATAAGAACTTTCGATGGGAAAAGAATCATTCATGCAAAGCATATTATATAACGCAAGAATTATACAATCCATAAAGAAATAGAACCAGCTCAGATAGAGAGCTTACTATTATTTTCAGACAATTGTATATAACCATTTAATACTAAAATCTTAAACACACTACACATATATGTATTCATGCATCTTGAATAGAAAATTTCGATGGGAAAAGAACTACTCATGCAACATACATATGTAATGCCAGATTGTTCACTCAAATAAATTAAAATAGACCCAACTCAGATGAAGAGTATACTGTTAATTTAAGTCAAGTGAACATCATTTTTAATAACTCTAGTTCCATTGATCCAGCATGTATACTCAGATGGAGAGTAAGTACATGATATCAATTACTAGTATTTCACCGAGTGAGCTTATAATAAATTTATCCGATATGGAGGAAGACCTAAAGTCAACGCATAAATTTATTACTCACTTGAAATTAATTGTGGAAGACCATAGAAATATATTTCTACCACCACATAATCATGATTGTATTTTAGTTACAAAATTGATCCAACCCTTTAACTCAGATAGGGAGTTAATTCAAGTTATCAATAACTAGTAACTATATCCAGTAGGTTCATAATAAATTTATCCGATATGGAGGAAAACCTAACGTCAACGCGTAAATTTATTATCTCACTATAAATAAATAAAATGGTGATCATAGGGGTTAATTCCTATCACCACTTTATCACAACCACAAATTTTTTTTCTTTACTGAGGATTAAGTTCCATAATTAAAAAATGCTCAAAATGCCATTTAAA
The DNA here is from genome assembly GCA_005239505.1 of Nicotiana paniculata. Taxonomy (NCBI): domain Eukaryota; kingdom Viridiplantae; phylum Streptophyta; class Magnoliopsida; order Solanales; family Solanaceae; genus Nicotiana; species Nicotiana paniculata. Next base: position 22,374 of record MDKI01277024.1, on the reverse strand, counting down.
CAATATTGAAACGCTAGAATTAACGTTTTTCACTGCATAGCAGTGAGTATTGTTTAGTGGGCTATTTCTGGTAAACCTACCAAATTTCAGATCATCGGAGATCCTTAACATCACAATCTCCAAAAATTTCAACCAACTTTGGAAAATTACCATTTTAAGCATTTTTTAAGAATTTAAAATATGACCTACATTCTTATCATATACCAATTCATGTCAAATCAACATGTGTTATCATGTTCCAGATTAGACATAAATAAAATGATAGAAAGAATGACTTTTCGTACGTAAATCACATTTTAATCCGTCAAAATTTCCAAAAAAACTCTTCTAAACGATCCCGAATCATCGAAATATGATGTGATTCACTGCATAGCAGTGAGTTCTTATTAACTGATCGCTTTCAATGATCCTACCAAATTTCAGGTCATTCGGAGATCGGGATAATTCACGATCGCCAAAAACTAGACCAAATTTAAATAAATTATTTTTGGCATATTTAGGATTAAACTCATGTGATTTGCATTCTTGCTATATATCATATCAAGTTAAATCATCATGATTCAAATTTAACACAAATATAGCCGATATATAAAGAATAACTTTTCATATTTATAACAAATTCAATTTAATAAACTGCTTGAAAACCCATTTAACGATCTCAAAATGCCGAAAAACAGGAGTATTTATACATAACTCATGGATCCAACATGGAACTTTGTCTTAAATTTTGTGACAGAACAGCCTTTTGAACGTAAAACCGAACTAACGAGACCTTTTGGATTAAGATCCTTTGATACCTTTTTAGGAAAAGACTATAAGTCAAAAAAAAAATATGAAGGTGTGTAAAACTGAGCCATTGCTTTTATTTAGAACGGACAATCTAAGAAAAAAATTCAAATTTTAGATTCTATCTTTTGATAATTGATTTGAAACCCATTTGTGTTCAATAGTGCGAAATTTACAGTGGATTTCGTAAATGAAATACTCCTCATGCTAATTGACAACAGAAGAGAAAAGGACTGGTTACAGATTGTTTAACATAGTTAATGGGTCTAACATTCCAGGCCCCATAGCTTGAAATTCAGACACTATCAGGCTCAATTGGGCCATGCTCACGAGTCTGGCCCAGCTCGGGTGACCTTAGCAGGTCTGGCCCATAACTACTATAGTAATAAATGTTTCAAATTTAAGAAAATTACAACTGATCATAAATTTTATATAGTTCAGTCCATATTTACAACTGAAAAGGTGAAATGTATATAGAAGACTGTAGATATGCTATTACATTACTCCTAAACCATAATAATACCGATTTTTACTAATAGAAAAAATAAAGAAGGGAGAACAAAACTAGTTGTTGCTCCTGTGCAAGCCAGCAACATGTCCTTCAAAAACTTAAACCTGCATTTTTCAATGTTAATCTAAAATTATAAGTCCAAAATTTAATCTAAAATTACAACATGTGATTTTTATTATAGTTTGAAGTTGAAGACGGGGACATGAGTTGTCGCACCCGCGTGTAGATTACGTAGTCAAGACTATGGTCGTGACGGTTTTATAATGCCCATTTGTGGCGATGTTCGAATTTTCTATTTTCGAAAGAGCGTTTTAGTTTAGAATCAATTAGGATGTTTATGGATTTATCTTGGACAAGTTACGATGGCGTACACTTGTTGTTTTTGAGCACATGGCAAAAATGTCACATGAAATGCACCCGTGGTTGCTATGTACATTTTGTTAATGTTTGGAGTTGAGGGTCGGGGGAATGAGTTTCACTCCCGGGTGTAGTTTATTGTAATTTTGAGGTAATGATCGATTTTTATCAAATTTCGAACTAAAGGTATTCATTCTACCTATAATATCATCTAAAAAGTGTGTACATTAGTCTAAGGACAACGTTTTATGGGCTATGGCCTCGTTTAGCCCCGAATTGCATCACTTTAGGCCATCCTAATTAGGTTATTTGGACATGATTTGAAATCAAATAGCTAAACAGTTAAGAACAAACATGCTAACACATCTTGCATCTATATGGTAATAAATAAGGCAAATTTGAATTGTGAATATAATGTTACATGTACAAGATTTCTTTACCATTTGATCTAATCCTATATACTAAACAAGAATATTTATACATAGCTCATGGATCCAACATGAAACTTTGTCTTAAATTTTGTGACAGAACAACCTTTTGAACGTAAAACCGAACTAACAAGACCTTTTGGGTTAAGATCCTTTGATACCTTTTTAGGGAAAGACTATAAGTCAAAAAAAATATGAAGGTGTGTAAAATGAGCCATGGTTGCTTTTATTTAGAACAGACAGTCTAAGAAAAAAATTCGAAGTTTAGATTCTATCTTCTGATAATTGATGTAAACCCATTTGTGTTCAATAGTGCGAAATTTACAGTGGTTTTGTAAATGAAATACTTCTCATGCTAATTAACAACAGAAGAGAAAAGGACTGGTTACAGATTGTTTAACATAGTTAATGGGTCTAACATTCCAAGCCCCATAACATAGTTAATGGGTCTAACTACTATAGTAATAAACGTTTCAAATTTAAGAAAAATACAACTGATCATAAATTTTATATAGTTCAGTCCATATTTACAACTGAAAAGGTGAAATGTATATAGGAAGACTGTAAATATGCTATTACATTACTTCTAAACCATAATAATACCGATTTTTACTAATAGGAAAAATAAATAAGGGAAAACAAAACTAGTTGCTTCTCCTGTGCAAGCCAACAACATGTCCTTCAAAGACTTAAACCTGCATTTTTCAATGTTAATCTAAAATTATAAGTCCAAAGTTTGAGTACTTGGACAGTATTAACGACAGACCTTTGGGCATTTTGTGAGATGAATCTAGCTATAAAAGGAAGTTAGATTCAACCCTAATGATGCCATAGGAGAACAAAATATGTTCATGCCTTTTTATGGACTGAATCTAACCATAGAAAAGGTTAGATTCAAATCCAATGATATCACTTTGTTTAGACTCTTAACAGTCATATTATGTTATGCAACAAATTTTAGCAAGCATTTATTCAAATACTTTGACTACTATGGGCATTTTGAGGAGTGAATCCGACTATTTTGTGATTTCGGATTCACTTTCCTAAAGCTCCTTCTCATTACACACTTATATCTTTTTGACAAATAATTTTCAGCAAGCTAAACTACTGTTTATGCACTATCAATGGGGTGAATTTGACTATTAGGAAGCCAGATTCATCTACCCTAGTGCTAACTTAACATAATTCCAAACCATATAGAGGCTTGCTTATTTAGGCATTTTAGAGGATGAATCTGACCATTCAAGGGTTCAGATTCCTCACTCTAATGCCTTTCTTAATTACATATTTTATACCCTTTAAAGGGTAAACTTCAGCCAATCATACTAATGTTTGTGCGCTACTAATGGGTGAATTTGACTATTAAGAAGTCATATTAATCTACCCTAATGCCAACATCATAAACTATCTAGTGACTTGCTTATTGAATCTCTTTATTAATCAAAGAGACTCAATCGAAAGCATATTTTTGCATTCTTATTGATAGAACCTGACCATAGAGAAGGTCAGATTCAACATCCTAATGCAACTTGTTTCCTAATATAGAACTATGAGTATTCACCACATTTATATACATATAATCTGAAGCAAACAATCATGCACCAGTAGGAGAAATACTAACATCAAGACATTACCTATCACACTCACAGAGTCATTATCATGCCAATAAATATCTACACAGTCACATCTAACAAAAATAGAAACAGTAACTTCGTTTATCAAGAACAACCAGTTTTATACAGTGAGTAGAAGATGAAGATTCTAGTCCAAAAATTTCATTAACAAGAGATGAGCTGATACATACCTTTTAATAGAAAAAACAACAAAGAGACTTGACCAAATAAAGGTCAAGTATAAACAATAAACAACAAGAAGGAAGAGAAATCAGCAGCAGCAAACAGAAAAACCAGGGAGAAAACCAAACAGTCCAGCAAGCCTTAATCCAGAAATCTTGGGTGTGAATGTTTGGAGAAAACACTCCCAGAAATCAGAAATCCAACCAAGGAAGATAGAAGTTGAACAAGGCATCTATTTATGAACATGCTTTCAAAAATAAAATCCTTTCTTTTCTAATAATCTTTTCTTTTGAAAGCCTTTTTGTTTTTTGAATAAGGAGTATTCTGTATTTCAGCAGCTCAGAGAGTGTAAAAAAAAAGAACCCCTCCATCTCTAAAAAGAGGGTCTATTTATAGGATATTTGGGAATATGATATTCTTTTGAATATTCCCTATCCAAAGCTGAAAAACAGCACTCAATAGTACATAGGGCAGCTGTCAACTCTATCTTTGGGACAACTGCCCATATTCTAGAACTTTCTTACTCATTAAAAGACCTCTTTACCCTTGAAAATTTGATTTCCTAATATATATTTCCTAATGTACCCCTTGAAGCCTTTGTATTTACCATTAGGTAACCAGGGTTACTTGCTTGGGTTATCATTTAACTCTAGTTAACTAACACTAGTTATGTCCCTTAGGTGACTACTAATTAGAGGTTAATTGATTAAATGCCTAAAGATAGTTTTTCATACTAATTAAATGAAGGAGGTCAATCAATTCAGCTCCTCAAATTAAGCAAACTGATTTAGTTAAATTAACTAAAATCAGGAATTCGATCAATTATTAAGCCCAGGTTAACTAATTTAATTTAGCTAAATAATCCTAAACTAATTATCTTTGGACAGATTTTTAGTTAACTACTTAAAAGGTTTGTTAAGTTAACTTCTAGGTTGAGGGAGTTGAAATTATTTAAAGGTGAAATTACTTAGTTAACTCAAATGCACAACTGGTCCTACACTATTTTGTCTTAGACTAATTGATAGAAACAACTAGGTTGTTAGACTTGATTAATTAAGAGGCTTAATCCCTACTGATTTTAAACTTGTTTAAGAGGTTGATTAGGTGTTGGCTATTTATTAAGCCTAGGTTAAATGATTTATTTTTAGCTAATTAATCCTGACTAGTTATCCTGGACAGGTTTTAGGACTTAGTTAGTTGTTTAAGAGACTATCAACCTAGTCAATTAACCCTAGTCCAGGTTACTACTTAAATAGGATTGGGTTAATCAAATTAATTATGTTGGTGATCTGTTTTAGTTAATTGGTTAAACCCTGGTTAACTAAACATCTAAGAATGGAAAATTAGGAGGTTCAATCTTATTAGCAATTAATCTTAATTAATCACACAATTAGGTAGATAATCAATTTGATAACGAAACTTATTGGGAATTAACTAACGACAGTCAATACTTAGGAACATCAAAACCATGAATCATTACAAACAAACACATGACTTAGAGAATACAACTCCTAATCACATGATCATCAGTATTCTAGATGACTGTCAATGAACTAGGAAAACACACAGAAGGGGATCATGGACAGATTTATGAGGAATTCATGTTACTAATCCTTTTTTTTAACACCTAAAGGCATGTTATTAACTTAAGATGGAATAATAACAAAAATAAACCAGAATAATAATCCTAAACAGACATATAAGATTCTGTTTCATGAGAAGAAAATGGTAAAGAAAAGAAAAAGGGAATAAACATAGGGATACATGAAACGATTTTTTTAAAACTCATTTAATACCTAAATTGAATTATTCAAATTAGGCTAAAACCAAAATAATAAATCAACCAAAGATTATATCGGACGATAGTGATACGATCCTAATTCGACTACTAAGTAATTCAAACATGAAATCATTTGGGGTCTTTTGGATCAACCACAGGAAGGAACATATAATCAAATAGGGACAGAAAAACTAAATGAATGACAAAAGGGATAACTAAATAGGAACAATTGAAAACAGTGATTCAACATGATATTTTTGTTTTAATGGCGAATAGAAACAGTAAAGAGGAGAGGAGATACCTGTTAAAGGTATTTGGCTGGAAAATGTGACATTGCCGGACCTTGGCCGGACTCTGGAAGGGCTTGAAAATGACTTCATCCCACATGAATCAATAGCCCTCAACGAGAGCTATCGATCCATGTAGGTAGAAGCCATTGAAGGTCTTCTAATCACCCGGAAGGGGAAGCTAGGGTTTCTGGATTCCTAGATCCGAAATTAAAGGAAATTGAGTGGATTTTTGAGGAAACTAATAACAGGACGGGGTTGAGGGGAGGACAAGTATTAGCTAGTGAAAATTTGGGGTTGATTGGTGGTGCTCCGCCGCCAGTAGGCGATTTTCGGGCGGCGAAAAACTAGGGCGGCTAGGGTTTGGTCGAGACAGAAGAGAGAGAGAGAGAGAGACGAAGGGGAGGGTATGCGGCTCTAGGGTTTGGGAGGGTTAGGCTTTGGATGGAATGAGGGGGGTGGTGAGTGTTTGGAAAGTTTTATAGTGGAGGGTTGGGAATTCCCAGCCATTTGATTTGCTTTGATCAACGACTAGGATCACTTCTGGGGTGAAACAGGGTCGTTTGGTTAGTGTAGGGGCAGGCGGGGTGGGCTATGGGATTTGGGCTGGGTTGTTTGAGTGTATAGAGATAGGGATTGGGCCTAGGTATTTCTTGGCCCTGGTCCGATTTTGGCTCTCTTAACTAATTAATCTAAGTAAGTTCAAATCTAATTTAATCCAAAAATGTAGTAATCACTTTAAACCTTATTTTTCATCTATTTACAGATTAATCAAGAATAAAATGACCAATTTTATATTCCTAATTAAATCTATGATTTATGAAATAAAAATGATTAATTTTTAGTAGTTAGTTATTAAAACTTCATTACGTTAAATAACCATCATTCGTCTATTATTTAGTTAATTATAACTTTATAATTCCTTGATAATAGTGATACAATTTTTAACAATTTTAAAAGATGAATTATGGATATGCAAAAAATGCAAATCTTTCACAATTAATCACTGAAAATCAACAAAAAATCATATAATCAATTGATTTATTGAGATTTTTGTAGGACGATATGGCGAGTAAAAATCACATGCTCACAAAGTCTATTAGACTTGATAATGCTGATGAGTTTTCATCCCAAGCATTTAATGATTATCTCTTATTAATTGAGATAAGTGGAACATCATGTAGCTCATGTTCACACTCAAAATAACCTTGCAAAGTATTTAATTAAACGTCTGCAATTGATAGAAAGATCGTTACTCATGAAAATGAGGCTGCCCATTTCTGTTTGGGGTCACGCCATTTTGCATGCAGCAATGCTAGTTCGTCTCAGACCGAAAAATTATCATAAGTATTCCTCGTTGCAATTAGTTTCGGGTCATGAACCTAATATATTCCATTTAAGAATTTTTGGATGTGCTGTATATGTGCTTGTAGCACCGGCATATCGCACCATAATGGGCCCCCAAATAAGGTTAGGAATATATGTTGGATTTGAATCTCCCTCCATTATTCGCTATCTTGATATATTAACGAGGTATTTATTCACTGCTCGATTTGCAGACTGTCGATTCGATGAGACACTTTTCCCAAAATTAGGGGGAGAAATTGGTGAAACCAAACGAAAAATTTTGTGGAAAAAATCCATCATTATCTCATCTTGATCCACGTACCTCTATTTGTGAAAAAGAAGTGCAAAAGATTATTCATTTGCAAAGAATAGCAAATCAAATGCCAGACGCATTTACGGATTTGAAAAGGATAACAAAATCACATATCCCTGCACAGAATGTTCCAATCCGTATTGATGTCCCTATTGGACAATCTTCTAGTGTCATAGCTAATGAGTCAAAAGCACGCCTAAAACGTGGCAGACCATTGGGTTCTAAGGATCGAAATCCTAGATAAAGGAAAAAAAATGATCAAAATGATACTACGAAAGATTCTCATGAAGAAATCCACGATTTAATAAATTCTGAGATTCATGAGGAAACCACTGAGCCCGAGACTCAAGAAATAAGGAACTAGCAATAAATCCAAGCGATATTGAGAAAAATTTGACGAGTGGATATAGTGATGGATTATGTCTTTGCATATAATGTTGCATCTAGCATTATGCAAGATAGTGAGGATCTTGAACCTCTATCTGTTGGAGAATGTTGACAAAGACGTGATTGACCAAAATGGCAAGAAGCAATCTAATCAGAGTTGAATTCACTTGCGAAACGTAAAGTTTTTGGGCATGTAGTCCAAACACCTAATGGTGTTAATCCTGTTGGCTATAAATGAGTCTTTGTACACAAGAGGAATGAGAACAATGAGGTACAAAGATATAAGGCACGCCTTGTTGCACAAGAATTTTCACAAAGGCCTGGTATCGATTATGAAGCGACATATTCACCCGTTATGGATGCTATAACGTTCCGTTATCTCATTAGTTTTGTTGTCCATGAGAAGCTTGACATGTATTTAATTGATGTGGTTACCGCCTACCTTTATGGATCACTTGATAATGAGATATACATGAAAATTTCGAGGGATTTAAAATGCCTAACGCAAATAATTCAAAGTCCCGAAAAATATTTTCAATCAAATTGCAAAGATCTTGTATGATCTAAAGAAATTAGGACGTATGCGGTATAATCGTCTTAGTGAGTACTTATTAAAGGAATATTATATAAATGATGTCATTTATCCATGTGTTTTTATAAAGAAAACAACATCGACTTTTGTTGTACTTCCATATATGTTGATGACATAAACCTTATTGGAACTCCTATGAACTCCAAAAGGCAATTGATTATTTAAAGAAAGAATTCGAGATGAACGATCTCGAAAAGACAAAATTATGTCTCGATTTGCAAATTGAAAATATGGCAAACGGGATTTTGTTTATCAATTTACCTACATAGAAAAGTTATTGAAGTTGTTTTACATGGATGGAGCACATCCATTAAGTGCTCCGATAGTTGTTCGATCACTTGATCTGAATAAGGATCCATTCTGACCTCAAGAAGAGAATGAAGAGCTACTTGGTCCTGAAGTACCATATCTTAGTGCAATTGGTGCACTAATATATCTTGCTAACACTACAAGGACTGACATAATTTTTTCAGTTAATGTCTTAGCAAGATATAGCTCTTCTCCTACAAGGAGACACTGAAATGGAATCAAACACATATTGCGGTACCTAAAAGGGACTACTAATATGGCTAATTTATTCACAAAATCTCTACCGACGTCAACCTTCAAGAAGATAGTGTACAAAATTGGGATGCGAAGGCTCAAGGATGTGAATTGATGCTCCCATCAGGGGGAGTTAATGCACGTTTCACCCTTTTTCCCTTACAAGGTTTTGTACTACTGGGTTTTCCTTGCAAGATTTTTAACGAAGCAACCAAAGGGCGCATAATCTAAACATGTGTACTTTTTTTCCTTTTCTAGAATTTTTTTCTCATTGAGTTTTATTTTAGTTAAGGTTTTAATGAGGCACATTATTTGTTGAATATACATTCAAGGGGGAGTGTTATAAATAGAATTCTATTTAAGGTGAATATCTATATTTTAGAGAGATCTTAGGGATTTTACTTGGTGGCTAAGTCATTCTTTCTCGAGTGGTCATATTCTATTGTAATTCATCCCAAAATTCAATAAGAATTTACTCTCTCTATTTCTCTGCAATATTGTTCTTTTTCTTTATTGTTTCATAACAAGAGGATATTTATCGTAGTGCATAGTAATTTATGAAGAAAAGAATCAACAAATACAACCAAACCTCTTTATAATTTGCTTTGTTTGTTCCGTTAATTTTTAGCTGCTATAGTAAAATGTTATTATAGAAGATATATATTATAACATAATATAAGAATTAATTCTGTGAAGAACTTAACTTTTATATTGAATAAACGTTATATAGGAGTGATTTTATAGAGAGTTTTGACCGTCGTTTGAAATTTCAATCCAAGATTCAATTTTCTATTCCCTTTGGTCCAAAATAAGTGACTTTTTGGTTGTTTTCACACATATTAAGAAATTCACCTTTTAACATTGATTAGCAGTGAAATTGACCATATTAACCTTTACTATCTCTTCACATGAACACTCCTAACTAGGGATGTACATAATTTGGTAAATACCGAATTGCCGTACCGAAATCGAAAATTTTGGTATTTGGTATTCGATATTTTGGCATTCAGTATGGTATTTGATTTAAGTTTAAAAAAAATATTGGTATTAGGTATGGTATTTGATATTTTAAAATGAAATATCGAAATACTGGTACCGTACCGAAATATATGTTATATTACACAATACACAACTTATTAATTATAATATAAATATAAAATCTAAAATTTTACTTTTCTTTATTCTCTAAGTTTATCGATTAACGCTAAGAAAGTAACAAGACATTTCTGATGGTCAAATTTATTCTTTTATGTACAATTTTCTCTCTATGGATTGATATTTGCTAGTTTTGGACAAAACTTTTGTCAACAAATATTTTTAGTTTTGTACTTTTGAGCACTTTAATTTAGAATATTACATCCTATAACTCTATGTACTAGTTAGTATTCAAATCAAAAAATCGCAGTTGCCAAACCGAATAAACCGAAACAGAAAGGAGAAAAATTGAACCATACCGAATTTAGTTAGGTACAATATTGGTATTGCATTTTAAGAAATCGAATACCGAAAATACCGAACCGAAATATCTAAATATCGTACCGACTGACGAACACCCCTACTCCTAACTCATACTCCAACATTATTTATTCCAAGGCAATGTAGGAAAAAGATAATTAATTCATTTTTGAAATTTAGAAAAATTACTTATTTTGGACCACAAAAAAAAGCTAAAATATCACTTACTAAGGACCAGAGGGAGTAAGAAATTGCTCTCCGTTGCACCAATTAATCATGGAATATTATCACTTTAATCCGCGTCAGAAACTATTTATATATGGTAGCCGAAAAATATATAAAATTTATATAATTTTTATATATAATATACAATATATATATATATATATATATATATATATATATATATATATATATATATATACACAAATTTTATATATATTTTTGATTATTATTTTTACAGAGGTTATACAATGTATTTTTTCCATTAATCATTCACAAGATGCCAAGCTTTTGATTTCTAGTGGTGTCTCTTTGTTTTCTGATTTCATTTATGAAATTCTATACACGTGGAATTCCATTGCGCCGTCCATTCACTTTCCTTGTCTTTTGATATTTTCTCATTCAGTGTCACTTAATTTCCTCTCCTATTTATACTCCTAACCTTTTGCTTTTCTTCCCCAAAGCAAATTCAGCCAGCTCTAAAAGTTCTAAGTTTATTATTCCAGGTGGAGAAGAGAGTAAATGTCTACCTTAGTTGAGTTTTGTGTCTCTAGTAATTTGCCATATAGTGTGAGAATGGCGAAAAGTATGGTGAATATGAAGCCATGGACTGAAGTAGCACCCCCGGTTATTGTTTCACCAATAAAGCTCTCTCATTCTCATTCTCCGAAGCTTGAGACAATTAAGGAAGATTATCGAGCTGAAGGGAATAATAATGAAGATGCTAAAGATTAATCCTTATTTTAGCTTTCTTCAAGAATATATATATAATATATATTTTCTCTACTTTGATTATCTCTTCCCTTGAGTTTTTTTGGATAAGGGAAGGGTAGGTTAGTCTATATATGTGGCTGCGTCCAATGCCAAAGCTTTGTCCATGTATTTTATGAATTTAAGTTTGATGTATTGATGTAATTAAATTAATGTATTTACATAAATCATATTGTTTTGAGGTAATTATAGTTGAAATTTCTACTATAAGTATGAATTAATTATTAATCTGATAAGTATGAATTAAACTAGTAAAGTACACGACTCCGGGGAAGACATCAAACTAGATGTTGCGCCATAAAGACAAATATTTTTTTCTTTAAGACGCAAATTAAAAAATGAAATTTAAATAAATTTTAGTAGTAATTTTTTCTGCTACAAATTTTGTTGTCAAAAAGGATTCCAATTGCGAATTTTGAGAATCTTGAAGGATTTTAATTTGTGTGAGATTCTGAATGACACAAACATCTTTTTAATTTCAACATGTAAATATGCTTTTCTGTGCATATCTTAATTAATTGGTAAAAAATATTTATATGTTGTACTTCCTCCCAATTTGGATTTTGAGATTTATACTAGTAATTTTTTGATCACATCTATTTATATAATTTTTTAAAATATTCTAAATTATTATTTATTATGATTTATAATACTTTTTATGTATAGTTTTTATATGTTTAAATTTAATTTTAAAAAATTAAAGATTCTATGATCAAAATTAGTAAGTCTAAATCTTGAAGCAAAAGTATCACATAAATTGAAACAAAGGGAGAGTAATCTTTTTCCAACTTCAACTCACATATTATCCAGCGCCGATTGCAGGGCTAGTTTGAAATTTTAAACGAGTAATGAAAACCCCAAAACCAGTAAGATACTTATTAAATACTCCTCTAGGTAAAAATCTGAAAAAGTTGAAAGAGCAATTGACATATATCTCTTTAAGTAGGTGCATCGGCAATTCAAGCTATTTCATAAATAAAATATGATCAATTAACCAACCAACAAAACTACTTATTACAAATAAGATTTTATTGTAACATCGAAAAGATAAATACTAACTAATCTGACTATAACATTAAAAGTTTTGGAACAAATATTGTTTGGTCTCAAAAAAAATTTCTTTCTTTTGGTTGCTTTCTTTGTTTGTTAGTGTACGCGGATAAGCTGAAATTGGATCGTACTAGGAAGGAAAGGCAAGAAACCAATCCCAAAGGATGTCATGAGAAAAGGAAAGATTCTAACAGAAGATTTAGAAGCACAAATCAAGGAGTATAACTAATGTAACCGCGCTTCTACAAAAACTAGATATTTGAATAAACTATTTACGGAAGGGTATTAATCAATTAGCATAAGATGATTAATCAATCAGTATAGAAAATCAATCGTATGGATATTCAAATCAACTATTTACAAAAGGCATCAATCAATCAATGTAGAAGATTAATCATCTACACAGAAGATACTCTAAGAATAATCTCCTCAACAAATCGCAAGGAAAAGGAAATCAAGGAAGCAACGAAAGAAAAATGCCATTCTATTTCTAAAATGAAATCATCTTGATTGTTCTGAAAATCAACTCCCTTGGTCTGTTGTTCGATCATTATTCTATCACGCCGTGAAGAATGGAGACCAACTCGCCACATATATTCTACAGAAGATGCCAAGGACACATATATTTTGATCAAACCAATTTCAATCTCTTTGTTCTACTTCAAACAAGCACCGTAGTCTGCCATATATTTCTTGTGTAACTAAGAAGAGAAGAGAGAGAGAAAAGACCATTGGTGAGACACTGTATCAATTATAAGAGAGAAGAACGAAGTGATCAAAAGTTGTTGGTGTATAACAACATCAACTCATCTGTACTAAGTCAATTCATATTTGAAAGAGATCATCCTTGCAACTCAAGGAGACTAGACATAAGATTCACTCTGAATCCGAACCAGTATAAAATATTTTGTGTCATTTACTTTATGCAATTTACTTTCTTATATTTAGTTTTGAAAAGCCCAATCGACTAGAACGCAAATTAGTCAACTACCTCGCAAAAAAAAAGCAAATTACAATTCTCTCCCCGCTTGCACTTTCACGTTCCACTATGTTTCATGGTAAAATCCCAACAGACATTTCTTTATAAGCTTTTGCAAAAAATTTTGTCTGACGAATGTAATTATTTTTTATCGATAGCCAAATATGTAACTTGTCCTAAAAGTTTCGACCTAGGCAAGGGATAAAGAAAATATACAATACATTATTAGATATTGTCCAACATTGATTATTAAGGAGATATTTATCTTCTTATATAATCTTTGAGATTTAGATAATTCTCATATCATGAAATAGCTTTTAAAGCTGATTTGGTTAGCGTTTTGACATTGATTTGGTTAAAACTTAAAAAAATGAGTTCTTGAAAACAAACTCCCAAATGTTATGCTGGAGCTCAACAAACTATTTTAATGCTCTAAGTCATACAAAGCTGGAATAGCACATATTCCTCACCAAGTCATTAGTTGGCTGAAGATGTACTCAAACATTGAATTACTTTTTGATCATTGGTTTATCTGGGGGTTCTGTCTAATCTAACTCTGTTTAGTAAGTTGATTCAGGAAAAGAGAAATCAAAGTCGTCATTCAACATAAACATATACTATCTTCTATGGTTGAGTCATTTGAAAAGAAAACTATAAAGAAGAGGGTTCGATGCATCGACATGGAATATATTCATCTAGAATATTCAGTTATCGTTATAACTCTTTGCTCCGACAAGTCTTGAAGTACTACCTGTCATAATGTAATATCAGGTAATATAATGTAATGTTATATTGGGAGTTAGTTGTTATCTATGCTAGTAAGAGACAATAAATACCTGAAAGAATAGTCGAGGTGCACACAAATTTGTCCCGTCTTCTTTCTCATAAAAAAAAATGCACCCATGCATAAACCTTGGACAAGGTCGAGTTGAGTGAAATATGATGGGGGAAGCTAAGAAATGGTTACAAAAAGAGCCCGCAAACTCAATCCACAATTGGGATGATCTAGCAAGCAAATTCTTAATAAAGTTTTTTTCCACAAAGAAGACAAAGTCACTGAGGAGCCAGATTCTTGGGTTTCAACAACGAGATGGTGAGACTCTTCGACAAGCTTGGGAAAGATACACGAAGCTACTCAGAGACTGCCCACACCATTGTCAGACCGATGAGGTGTTGGGCCACACTTTCTTTGATGGGTTGGACGAGGCATCAAAGATGAATCTTGACTCAGCATGTGGGGGTAGCTGCATGGCAAGACCATATAGCGAGATCCAGATCCTGCTAAATAATTTTACTGCTAATGATAATAATTGGCAAGGAGACGGGGAACCACGAAGAGCAATTAAACAAAAGGCAGCAGGCGTGATCGAACTTGATGATTTCTCAGCAATGAGGGCAGATATAGCGAGATTAGCGAATCAAATGAATAAAATGACAATGCACTATGCACAACAGATGTAACATATGCCTACTTGCTGCGAGTTATGTGGTAAAGGTCACACAAGTGACATATGCTCTGGGAATCCTGAATCCAGGGCAACAAGCTAGAGGGCCGATGAATCAAAATGCTCAATATTGTAACAATACAATCCGAACTGGAGGAATCGTCCTAATTTTTGTTGGGGGTGGAAATCAGAATATCAGGTCTCAAGCGAATTACAATCATCCACCTCCACCTCCACAACAAGCAGAAGAGAGTTTGACTGACATGATGAAAAAGCTCTTAATAGACAATCAGAAAGTTATGGCTGAGAATCAACAGTCAAGGCTGAAAATCAACAATTGCGCACTGAATTCAGAAATATAGAGAGGCAGTTTGGGCAAATGGCTAACAATCAGAATACTAGACTTGATGGAGCTCTCCCGAGTGATACTGAACCTAATCCTAAGGCTCAAGTCAATGCGATTACCTTGAGAAATGGAAGAGAATTAGAAGAAGTTCCAGAGAAAAAGAAGTATACAACTATCCCTGAAGGAGAATTAGTTCCTAAGCCCGTTGAGGAGAATAAGAAAGAAAAGCCAGAAATTGTGACAAGGCCACCACCCCCGTTTCCACAAAGACTGCAAAAGCAAAAAGATGATGATATGTACAAGAAATTCCTAGATATTTTGATCCAAGTGCGTGTGAATTTGACTTTGGTGGAAATTTTGCAGGAAGTGCCTAAGTATGCAAGGTATCCCAGAGATATTGTGGCAAACAAGTGAAGACATATGGAGTTTGAAACAATCACACTTACTGAAGAGTGTAGTGATAAAGTTTAGAATAAACTCCCTCCTAAGTTGAAGATCCTAGGTGTTTCACAATTCCTCTGTCTCTTGGAAAACAAGAAGTTGGTAGAGCCCTGTGTGATTTAGGAGCTAGTACAAATTTGATGACATCCTCTTTGTTCAAGCAACTCCGATTGGGGGTGCTTTGAACTACTACAATCACTTTACAGTTGACAGATAAGTCATTAGTTATGCCATAAGGAATTATTGAGGATGTTTTAGTTCGAGTGGAAAAGTTTATTCTTCCTGCTGATTTTATTGTTCTTGATTAAGAGGCAGATGAGGAAGTACCTATTATTTTGGGGCGACCATTCTTTGCTACAGATGGACCCCTTATTAATGTTAGGGAAGGAAAGTTGAAGATGAGAGTTGGCAATGAGGAAATTACTTTTAATGTGTACAAGGCACTTAAGCTCCCTAAACATTATGAGGACTTGTGCATGATTACTGCAGTAGAACTGAAGGGGATATAGCAGAGTCCTGATGTGAATTATAGTGATTCAGATAGGACAACTGAGTTGGAGGAGATGGTGTTGCAAGCTGAGTGTGTAAGGATGATTGAGAAAAGAGACATAGATGAAAGAGGAGATCTTCTGAGAGCGTGTAAAAAGGCTAGGCTTAATGGGAGAAAGAAGAAGAGAAAGCGCGCAGCTTGAGCAGAGTAGTAGTGTCGTGCCGCGACGTTAACTCAAGCACTTGTTGGGAGGCAACCCATCTTTACAGTTTTCTTTTATTTTTATTTTTTTTATTATTGTTGTAGTTTTTGTTTTTGTTTTGTAGGATTATAAGCATATGAAGAAAATCCATTGGAAGAGTGCAAAAGCAAGCTAGATGGTGAGAATTAAGTGTGGGGTGCCACACAAAGGACTATGCCTGGGGGAAGTCTGAGTACCCGTGAGCTGCTATTGCTTCGGCCTTTGGCCTTTCAGGGAGTTTCTTATCCACCCTTGTTATTGTTTTGCTTTATTTGTGCATTGGAGACACTGCACTCTTTTAAGTGTGGGGTGTGAGAATTCTCTAGATAATTAGTAGTAGGATGTAGAAAAATGTTAACTTCTTGTTTGTGATTTCGTAGTTGTGTTGTATTTTAGTAGTTATGATAAACTCAAAAAAAAAAATCATAAAAAATATAGAGAAATTGGACTCTTCCCGACGATGGATCTCCTAGACAGTTTTCTTGAGGGATTTAAGTTTAAAAAAAAAGGACAAAAAGTTTTTCTTTGTAGGTAGTATAGTAATTCTCCCTTGGTTTTTCTTTGTGTCGCGGTTCTTTTCCAAGGGTTTTGTTTGAGCCGGGTGTAGGTAGATTTTTCTAAGGGAGGAGCCATTGTGATGTGAATTGAATTGAAGCAATATCTCTTTACTTTGTCATGCCTTGAGAATAATGAGTACTTTGGTTGTTACGCTTAGGCTCAATTTTTGACTCTTGTATAAGTACCTTAAATGGTATAATCTTAAATTTGCTTAATTGCTTTGGCTAGAGTGTCCTGATGAGTCCAATTCTGAGTGAGTTATGTGCCATGTGTGCGTGAGGTTTGTATGTTATTCTGTGCATTGCATTTGATGTCTAGAACTTGCCTCATGTGTTTACAAAGCGAAATAGTAGTTTTGTTTAGTCTTGGAAGTGATATAGGCGTTTCTTTGTTGAGCCAACATATATATTTACCCGCCTAATTGCTATGTATTGTAGTTAACCCCGTCGAGCCTGTAATCCTGTTTTTTTGGTAACCACATTACAAGCCTTACCCATTTGTTGAATTAATCATCTATTTGAAGCTTTTCACCTCTCATGAGCACTTGAATTGTTATGAACTTTGTAAAAGTTAAAGTGTGGGATGAATGGTTTGGATTTTGAGTGGGACTAATAAAATAAGGAGAAATGTGCATTGTTTTGAAAAAAAAGAAGAAGGTAAGAGCCCCTTGAATTGAAAAAGAAGAAAAGAAAAAAATATAGTTGTATTGCTGTGAAAAGTTTTCAGTAATAGTGGTGACTATTGATGTAATTGTGCTTAAAGAAATATGGAGTTAATATACGTTGATGTGAAGGTGGAGTTTTTGTTTGATATAAGTATGGGGTTTGAATGTTAAGGTATATGTATTAAATTGCTTAAGGAGGTGTAGTCACTCATATCCAAATGTATCCTACCCGACTCGCAACCTACATTACAATCAATGAAAGTCCTATTTGATCCTAGACTGAATGCGTTCAATTAGTAGAGTAGTACACTACGGTCAAGCCTATGGTGCATTTTTTTTATAGCATATGGATGTTATTTCTGAAAGTGAGTGAATTCTTTCTATCTAGAGTTCCTAATTGTTTTTAAATTGTATTGTGTGTGGAATACTTTCTTTTGTTGCGTGAGGACACTTGATTCATGAAGGAAAGGTAATGTCATTGACCTCTATGTTAGAATAAGTGAGTAAATTGTGAAATAATGCATGGTACTTGTGAGTCAAATCTTGAGATGAAAATGTTACACCCTTGTGCTTAGTCTATTTTAAAGATTCTTGATGTGATGAGTTAGGATGATTGTTTAAAAAAGGTTGTGTCTATAAGTGTAGTTTGATTGCTCGAGGACGAGCAATGTTTAAGTGTGGGGTATTGATGTGGTGCTATAATTCCATTGTTTCGTACATATGTGCCTTGAATTTTACATGCTTTAATGATAAAACACACTTTATTTGCGGGTAATGGAGTCTATTTTATGTGTAAGTGAATTGGATATGAAAGTAGAACAAAAGGGATTCTTAAACGCTGAAAGTGTGCTCGAGAACAGTGAAAAGGAGATACCTGACTAGGCCAGGGTGAAGCAGGCGTTAGCCTGGCGATGCCAGGCCTGGGGCCAGGTCCATTCCGAGTTTTGAAGCTTTATTTCGTCTCCTGGTTTGACTGAGACTTGACCTACACGCTTAGGTCTTGTCTTACACATATAAATAGACCCAAAAACGCCACTTTGGAGGAGTTTTTGGCGACCGGAGGCAAGAACATCACGTGGACAACTTTTGGTGGAGAAAATCATAGAGTTCTTTGTAATTTTTTTATGAAAAATACTTGAAAAATTGTTACTACAAACATGAGTGCTAAGCACTCTAGTTCTAGGGTTGTAGTTGACATGATTATTAACGTTTATTAACTACATGTTTATTTATTCGGATTATTATGTTGTGGTTGTTTCTCTAATTTTATGCATAATTGCTTAATTGTCTGGCCAACAGTTGAGTTCTATTTACTATCTATGGTATGCTAGGGAAAGCCGCGTTTAGATTAGAGTAGAATTAGAGTGAGCTTGTTTTTGAACCCGTGGCTCGGGGAAAGATCTCGCGGTTAGGATAGGAATATACCTAACAGTCCTGCTTAATTAAAAACCTATTATATTCGTTCATGATAGAATCAAAATCATTAGAATATAGAGTTAATATATTGTGGTAAGGCGAGTAGTATTGTGGGAACATGATATTCATATAAGCGATTCGGTTAATTAGCAACCATAGATAATCTGGATTAACGAGTGTGATTATTGAACTTAATAGGATTGATAAACCAACCAACCCTGGAATTTTCCTCTCCTCTGAGATAAAACCTCTGCATACCCGTTTGCATTCTAGATAAATTAGTTGTTACTTGTTTAATTTTTGCAATAGTAGATTAATAGAAAAATATCACTCTTAAATATCTTGGACAATTAATAGATTTTAATTTGCTTAGTTAACGATCAATTTAAGTCTCTGTGGGTTCGACATCCGACTTTCGAGTCACTTTATTACTTGACGACCACGTATACTTGCGTGTACTTGAGAGACCAATAGTGGTCGTAAGGTATGGAGTATGAGTAAGGTCTGCGTACACACTACCATTTCCAGACCCCACTTGTAAAATTTTATTGGATTATTTGTTATTGTTGTTGGTCGTAAGGTCTGAAAATAGTTCAGAAGAGATTTCGTGTTTCCTTGCAGACTCAAAATAAATAGTAAAACATATCTCTATATCTGAATTATCTCATAAAAATTACAAGTAAATATTTATATGTAAGTTGATACCTTAAAATAGCTAGACGTGAATAATCTGTTGAAACAAATTACTTAAATAATTTATAAAATTTTAACTAATTCATCCATATAAAAGGTTTTGAGGATTTCTTGAAAGTTTTTGAAAATGTCTGCTTGTAACGTTTCCATTCATAGTTTAGTTTCAATGATTTTACTCCTGCTTTTTGAGGAAATAGACAGCACCAAACATCTGTCTTAAGATATTTGCCTTCCGCTGCCAAATGGCACCGAAACACTATTGATTAATAATAGTGGATTTTGAGCCCTGAATGTTATTTTCTTTGATTGGAAGGAAAAAAAAAATAGAAACAGTTCAACTATCAAACATGAATACGCAAATTAAGGAAAGTACAACTACCCAAAAAGATATTTTGGAAGTGCAAAGTTTATTAATGTTGAGATATGTAAATTAGAATAAATTAAAAATATAAAATTAATTCTTTTTTTATTATATTTTGATCCAAAAAAAAAAAAATCAAAAGGTGAGTAATGATTATGGACGGGAGAGAGTTATATTTTTGTATAAACATTATATTGCGATGGTAGAAAAAGCATTAAAAATATGATTGATAAATTAGTTTGATAGAGTGAACATTGAATCAAAAAATACAGTTTAAATACTTTAATGGATCAAATTTTTTTATAATAATTGAAATTTTATATAAAAAGGTTTGAGAGTCGAAATGATCTATAGGAATAAGTAGAAGTGGGCGTTTTTACGTTCGAATCCAACATGCCATTTAACCAAAGGTTTCGGATTCAAATTTTTAATATGAAGTTGCGTTTAATAGGAAGTGTTTTACCTCAAAGTGGTATTTCTTAGTGTAGATTCAGATTAATTGGGCGCCAAAGTAGGTAACAAGTTGTTGAGTGTGTGTGAATAAAGTCCCATATTGTAGAAGGAAAAAAGATTCTACTTATAAGGAGTTGGATACTCTTAATAGTGAGGGGTCTTTTGGGAAAAATCATACGAGCTTGGTCTAAAACGGATAATCACACTATGTTAAGAGTATCTTTAGGCCGTTTTATAAGCCCAACAATAGACACCGAATAAAAAAGAAAAAATAAATTTGATGATGTATATCTCTCCGATATTAATTCAGAACAAGCCAAGCTAGGGGCGGGCATCAGTCGTTTCGGTTCGGTGGTGAATGTTATCGCTTCGGCATATATCGGTTATCGATTTATAAACATGCTAAACCGATAACCGAACCGATAAGATTTCGGTTATCGGGTATCGATTTGTCGGTTATCAATCCTTATCGGTTCGGTTATCGATTTACCTGATAAGAATAAAAAATATCCTAAAGTTTCATGTTTTTATTATAGAAATCGTGATCATACTGTAAAGAGAAAAGAACTCAATTTTTACTCATAAGAAAAGATGGATTGAATTTCAACTTTAGAAAAGAACACTTTCTTTGCATTTGAAAATCCCAATGAATGACCTCAAGTTTCAAGGTTTTAAGTTAGTAGGAGTAAGGAATAAGACGTTCAACAATCTAATTAATCTTATTAACTATCTCACTGCAGACGACATAACTAATAGAAAAATAATAAATTCCTAATCTTGTAAATACTAAAGAACCAGTGCAACAAAAGAAACAAATAAAAAAATTAAAAATCTAAATAATTAATTCTTTGAGGTATAGAACTACAAATCTTAACGGAAGAATTAAGATGAGAAATTCAGAAAAGTTTAAAACGTAGTTTAAGGGAATAAGGTCTGAAGATGAAGAGTAATTGCCGAGAGAACTGAGAGAATAAAACCATAAAGTAGCTTTATATATTTAGAAGGTAAATTATAATTTTGTTAAAGCTTATTAGGCTATCAATTAAATCGTTAATAAAATTAGATAAATTTAGATCCAAACCAATAATTCCGTAATCAAATAACGTTAAACCGTTATCGAACTATTTACCTAATAATTCGATATTTATAACTCAATAACATCTGACGGCTCTAAGTTGCCCTAAGCCAAGCTTTCGCTTTTGTAGTGGCGCCTCTTTGCTTTTGGATTCATTTATGGCATTCTATATACGTGGAGTTGTATAGTGCCGGTCATTCTTGTGATATTTTCTCATTTAAAATCTATAATAGTTTCCAGCCCTATTTAAACCCTCCAACCTTTCCCTTTTCTTTATTAATTTATTCACTAAAAATCTTCAAAAATTGATCATTCTCTTTCTCTATCATTTTTCAACGATAAAAAGAGAAAAAACCGTTTCCCTTTATTGAATTCTCTACACATCTCTGCAGACATGACATATAAGGTGAAAATGGCAAAGAAGGTGGTAAATATGAAGCCATGGATTGAGGTGGCACCACTGTCACACCTCCTTTTTTATACGCCCCAAAGGGGGTATGAGAGTTTTTCCAATTAAAGTGACCTTATTCGAAATGAGGTTATTTTATTTATTAGAGTCGCCACTTGGAATAGTTTATTTGGTGTTC
>ML307052.1:0-23232 GCA_005239505.1 Nicotiana paniculata | reverse complement strand
AGGAGTGCAATTACGAATTTTTAGTGGAATAATTTGTAATTAATTATGGTAGATATTAATTTCATAATTGGTGCCTTGTTAATTAAATTATGTGGTCCCTATTGTGCCTAAATAATAGGAAATAAAGGAATCCCTTTTCTGTTGGAAAAGAAAACCTAACAGGTTTTGGAAAAGGGTTTTAACCCTTAAAACTTGTGCTATAAATACATAAGGTTTTCCACCTAGGAGGAGGAGAGAAAAAGGAGGCCGAAAAATTTCAGCCATGCCGGCCGAAATTTTTCAGCTATTTTTCCTAGAATTTTGCCCACACGAAATTACTATTTTCGGGTATTATTTGGGTAACACAGTAGAAGATCGTGGAACGTTCGAGGATCACGATTGTGCGGGTGGTGGAGATTCCATTGAGAAGTTATGGAATTGAAGACTCACGCGAAAAACAGATATGTTCACGCTTCAAGAGGTAACCCGTGAAACCCCGTTTATGTTAGTTGTCTAGATTACATGTAATTTTGATACTGGGCTTTCTTCCGCTGCGTATAATAATCCATCATATAGATCTCTGTAGCTTCAATTTGTGGTAAATTGAGCTCCTTTAACAATCTTCTCAACCAAATAGCTAACACGTACAGGATGTTGCTACTACATATTCAGCTTCACAAGTCAAGAGAGTAACAATTTATTGTCTCCTTGAACTCTAAGAAATAACATAATCACCCAAGAATAACACAAAACCGGTTGGGCTTTTTCTATCATCAATATCTCCCGCCCAAAGTCAATTGTACCTTTTAGGTTGCGAAGAATTCTTCTAGTGATTTTCAAATGAGTGGAGGGAGGAGTTTCCAGGAAGCGACTTACTACTCCAACTGCAGAAAGTATATCTGGCCTGGTACAAGTCAAGTACCTCAAACTAGCTTTCATCCATCGCAACCCCATTGACTAGATTGACCCAGAAGGGTGCCCCATCCAGGTGGTATGATGAGTGTGATTCGAGCTTTCAGAAGCTCAAGACTGCCTTGACTACAACTCCGATATTGGTGTTGCCTACGGGTTTGGGGCCTTATACTGTGTATTGTGATGCATCGTGTATTGGTCTTGGTGCAATATTGATGCAGGATGGCAGGGTGATTGCATATGTGTATCGGCAGTTGAAGGTTCATAAGAAGAATTACCCTATTCATGACTTAGAGTTGGCAGTTATTGTTTTTGCTTTGAATATTTGGAGTCTATAGTACATGTTTAAGTAAAAGGATATCAACATGAGGCGGCGGAGGTGCTTAGAGCTGTTAAAAGACTATGATATCACTATTTTGTACCATCCCGGGAAGGCTAATGTGGTAGTCGATGCCTTGAGTATGGTAGCCTTTCATATATTCCAGTTGGTGAGAGACCACTAGCATCAGATGTTCAGGCCTTGGCCAATCAGTTTGTAAGGCGTCATGACCCAAATCCCCTCCGTAGGATGTCGTGACGGCACATAGTCTCTAAGAATAGGTAAGCCTAACAATATGCAGAAATATCAAATAAAAACTTAAAATTTCAAAACTTCAACAATTTCATCAATAGACTATAAGCTCAATACGTACAATTCCCGAAACCCGTGAGATATAAGTCACAAGCTCTAGATACAATGTTGAATAATCATATACATCAATGTCTATCAAAACATAATGAAATAAGGAAAATAGGGCAGAAGGGGACTCCGAGGCCTGCGGACGTGGGCATGTGTACATTGAAGTCTCCAAGCAGCAACACAACGCACTAATACCGAGGTTGATAGGATGTACCTGGATCTGCACAAAACATGTCCAAAAGCATAGTATGAGTACACCACAACGGTACCCAGTAAGTGCCAAGTCTAATCTCGTTAGATTAATAACAAGGTCAGGTCAAGGCCCTACTGGGGATAATAAGAAACAAGACATAAGATATAATGATATAATGAAAATGACAAGGAAGTGAACAATAAAGAATTTACGGGAAATAACAACACGTAATCAAGGAAATCTAATACAACACGAAAGGAAAACAAGAATTTGACATGTTAAGGGAAAACAAAAACCAAACAATATAACAAATAAATAATATCAACAGGGGCACTCCCGAGGTACTGCCTCGTAGTCCCAAATCGTAAAAACAAATCACAACCTTTCCTTATATCACCGTGGGAGCCTTTATATTTGGTTTTTGAAAATTATTTTCCCGGAATAGCATCATTGCGTTTTAGCCCACCTTATCACACACATGACTTCTAGTAGTTCTCTTACTAGTCACGCGTATTAAGCCCACCTTATCTCACCGCATGCGTTTCAACACTCATACCTTATACAAACACATGTGTATCAATAATCACAACGGCATGGCAGAAACCTCGTGTAGACAATAACAACCGCACGACAGAAACCTCGTGCAACAATAAAACCGCATAGCAGAAACCCCGTGCAACAACCAAACAATCACCTCAACAATAACACAAAAGCCAAAACACAACAACTAAATATTTTATATTTCACAACTTACACCTTGCCTCAACAGAACCACGGTCACTCAACAGCAAAATATTTCAAGGATAGCAAATTTCAAGTAAGGAATTTCACAGTCAAGTAATGAATACGAAAATCAAGAAAAGCAAGTAATTCAACCAAACATGTGATACAAGTTGCAAATAGGTGATAAGACAAGTAGACATGTCAAATTAGGCTAAACATGATGGCTACAACATGCTAAAGTAACTCAATTAAGGCACGAAAAGGAAACTACGTAGCACAAACCAAAATTTCAACATTTAGCCCGTATACGCACTCGTCACCTCGTGTACACGGCCTTCACATATTACAAATTATCACCACAATACCAAATCCTAAGGGGAATTTTCCCCACACAAAGTTGAACTAAAAAGTCGCTCCAAAAAGTCGACCTGGGCCCATATATCGGAACCCGACCAAAATTATAAATCTAAACACCCATTCGATATGGAGTGAAACCATACAAGAATTTTCCAAATCCGACCTCATTTAGCCTTTCAAAACCCATAAATTTGGTCTGAGAACTTCTACACTTTTCCCTCAATTTTAATCTCCAAAAGCATAATTAAAAGATGATTAACAGTAGTTCAAGGTAATTAATAACAAATGAGTCAAGAATCCTTACCCAAATGCTTCCTCTAAAAATCCCTAAAAATCCCTCAAAATCTCGCCTCAATTCGAGCTCTCAATGTCCCAAAAACGAAAATGAAGCAAACCCTAAAAAAATCCTCCTATCTGCCAGTTATGTCGCACCTGCGACCTTACTGCTGCATCCGCAGCTCCGCACCTGCGGAAAAATCATTACATGTGCGCATTTCACTTAAGTCCACAGAGTCCGCTTCTGCGAGCCAAGGGACGCACCTACGCGTGCGCACCTGTGACAAAATTTGTCGCACCTGCGACCACAGTCGTCCTGCGCATCTCCTCACTACAGAAGCGATGCCGCTTCTGCAGAACCTTTTCTGCACTTGCGAGCCGTGGCCTAGGATTCCTTCTCCACTTCTTTGTTCCCTCACTAGCACATGCGGATCCACACTTGCGTTCATAACCTCTGCAGGTGCGATGATGTCGTAAGCTGTGATTTTTCAGAAAAAGCACAAGTCTAACAATTGATCCGATATCTCTACGAATGACCACCAAGGCCACCGAGACCTCAACCAAATATACAAACAAGTCCTAAAATACAATACAAACTTAGTCGATGCCTCAAATCCCCTCAGAAGACATCAAAAACATGAATCGCACCCCAATTCAAGCCTAATGAAATTATAGACTTTTAACTTCTACATTTGATGCCAAACCCAATCAAATCAAGTCTGATTGACCTCAAATTTTGCACACGAGTCATAATCAACATTACGTACCTATTCCAGCTTTTGGAATTGGAATCCTACCTCAATATAAAAAAGTCCACTTCTGGTCAAACTTTCCAAAATCTTCTAACTTTCTAGATTTTGCCAATTAACGTCAAAACGACCTACGAACCTCCAAATATAATTCACTTAAGAAACGGTGGCAAAAAAAATTTAAAAATAATTGAGCTCTTTTCTCTCTCCTAAACCCTAAACTTACCGGCAACCTCCCATGGCAGCAACGGCCGGTGGCCGGCCACCACCAGTGGCTGCGCTGCCTCCCCAACCTCCCTCCACTGTTGCCAATCATCTACAAACACAAACAACAATCCTCAATCCATGGATTATGCCAAAATCTTAAAACCTACTGCCATTAATGCCCCCATGCAAACCTAGCTACGTTACCACTGAAACCAGTTGAGTTCCTTCACGGAGAACCAGTTGTGGAGTGTAAGAAATAAGAAGTAAAGCAATCTATCGTACAACAAGGGCTTTAACTTGCAGTTCTTGGGAAATTTTCGTATGGGAATCCTGTTATTAGTGAATTACGTAAAGTAATTCCAATTCAATGTGAGATTAAAGGCCATTGTTCATTTGGTTTAATTGAAGATATTCATGTGTTGATTAGGCTGTTATTGTTGGAGGACTATGTTCATTTTCTTTCAAAGCCAACTTTTTATTTAAAAGTTCAGTCAGACATGTGGCAGATGCGTTGTACAAAATGAAATCCATGGTGGACACACCTGATGAACAGACTCCCATTGCCATAGCCTGGATTAGCTTTCAAGAACTGTCTCCTAATTTCTTTGGTAAGGAATTTGTATTTTCATTAGCTCGTGCAGTTGGTAATCCACTACATGTAGACCTAGCAACTCAAAATGGGACTAGTCTTAGTTGTGCTAAGGTGAAGGTGGAAGTTAACTTGTTAGTTAAGTTCCCTCATCGTATTAAGATTGTAGAAGAAATAGATGAATCTTGGCTAGAAGAGTTTAAATGGATTAGGATTAAGTATGATTATATGCCAAAATATTGCAAGCCATGCAAAAAACAAGGTCATAGTGAGGCAGAATGCTGGGTAACTCATCCTGAATTACACAAGAGATTTGATGAAGATGTTGATATCAAGGCAAGGAGAAGACAGTTGTGATGAGTACTGAAGCAATTGGTACAACTGCAAATTCAACAAAGGTACTAGCAAGTGGAAAGGTGGCTGGTAAGCCAGCTACTAATCATGCCAAACAGGAATGGATGCAAGCAAGGAAGAACAAATACCAACGGGATAATATGGGTCACATTGTTGATAACAAACAAGGAAAGGAAGCTGGCAAGGGTAAAGGGAAGGCCAAACTTGAGGATGTAGCAACCAAAAACAAGTTTAATGCACTAGCGGTTGAGGAAGTTCATCAACCTACTCTACAAATTACTGAAGGCAAAGGTGAGGATCATAGCAATGGTAAGAAGAAGGAACATGGGGAAAAGCAATCCAAAAAGGGTCAGGAGAAGGAAAAGGAAGGCAATACCGGAGTGTTAAGCCCTAATCCTAAGGCGTCTAGGGTTAGGGTTGGGAAAAATGCTAATACTAAACCAGCTGGAGAAGGTAATCAACATGAACTTAAGCGTATGAAGAAGGAAGCAGTTGAGAAAGTGTTGGAAGATCAGCACAATGGGAACTTAGCTAAGGCTAATTCTATTGTTCCTAGTGATCAAAGTACTGATGAAAGGTCTAACAAGGAATCCACAATCAACTGGGTTAATAGAAGGTTTGGAACTAGAAAATAGGAGCTAAGGCAATCCAATGTGACTACATGCCAATCATGCCAAGATATTCCATCTTAAACGTTTGCAGATTATGGGCAGCTTGAGGACCTTGATGAGGTAAAATCAACACAGGTTTTATGGAGTGATGCAATAGAGGTGAAGGATAATAAACTAGGAAAGACAAAGACAATAGGAGACAAGGTGAAGGAAAACACTCAACCTGGCGATTGGCTGGTGACTCCAGTCCTAAAGCCAAGCTCACCAGG
This sequence comes from Nicotiana paniculata, assembly GCA_005239505.1. NCBI lineage: Eukaryota > Viridiplantae > Streptophyta > Magnoliopsida > Solanales > Solanaceae > Nicotiana > Nicotiana paniculata. The sequence continues at coordinate 17,334 of ML307052.1, read as the reverse complement.
CATTAGGCTGGCGACGCCAGGCCTGAAGCCAGGTCCCCCAAGCGTTAGGCTAGCGAGGCTAGGCCTAGCGCCAGGTGCACACCACAGTAAACCCTATCCCTAGTGCAACTGGAGAGATTGTAGATGGTGTTCCGGTGTATGCATTGGAGAACAAACTTGATGGAGATGATAATATGAAGTTTAGGGATGATAAAGTGGGGTCAGATCAAAACACATGCTATGGAAAGGGTGGTGATATCAATAGAATAGACATTTTTTAGCAGACTACTACAGTAATTCCTGGGCTAGGCAGTGTCTATGAGCAACAATTCAAAATGATGCAGGCTGTTGTTGCTTCTATGGAGAATAGCAAGGAAAAGGCTGATAAGCGGGCAATTGTTCCAAGAGCATCTGGGGAAATAGAGGAAGTGCCTATAAAGTATGGCACTGATCAAATTATGTCGTTGCAAGTTAGTGTTCCACTGAAGACTCCTCTACAGCATTTACATGATTTAGTTACACACAATGTGACACCAATTGATGAAGACTTAATGAGACAAAGTCCAATGGAGTATGAAGGAGATGATGGATCTATGGCAGAAAACTTCAAACAAGTGACTAGGGAAGGAGATTTATCACCCACAACTAGTTCTAAAGGAAGTAAGAAAACAAAGAAGAATCAGAATAAAGATCCACCACAACCATAAAAAATAATGCCCAGGAGGACAGCTTCTATATCTAAATGATGATGATCAAAACATTAATATGGAACATAAGGTCTATGAATACACAGCAGGCCTTTCCTAGGGTGATCAACATGAATAGGGAGCATAGTTTTTGTGTAGTTGCATTGATGGAGCCTTTTCAAAAGAAGATACTCATTGATAGATATAGAAGAAGGTTGAATATGGAGACTGCTTATGCAAATATTAAAGGGCAAATATGGTTGTTCTTTGATGCGGTGGTGGAATGGGAATTAGTGGAGGATACTGAGCAACAGGTGACTATGAGAGTATTTCACCATGACCTGGGGCAGCACATGATGATGACATTTGTTTATGAAAAATGTTCAGCAATTGAGAGGTTGGAATTGTGGGATATCTTGTATTACTTAGCAAGTGATATGAAATTACCATGGTTGGTAGGAGGGGATTTCAATGTGATATTGCATGAAGATGAGAAAATAGGAGGACTACCAGTACACCCTCCTGAATATGAGAATTTTGCATTTTGTGTAAACTCTTGTGGTTTGTTTGAGCAATGATACAAAGGAAGTCCATTTACATGGTAGAATGGGAGATCGAATGCTGCGTGTATATTCAAAAGATTGGATAGGATCGTTGTGAATTTTCCATTTCATAACATGTTGCCAACTATTGAAGTTGAACATCTAATCAGAACTGGATCATATCATGCACCATTGTTAGTGACATGTGGGGAGCAGACCGCCAATTTTGTCAAGCCTTTCAGTTTCTTGAACTTTTGGACTAAGCATGCTACATTTATGGAAGTGGTGAGGCAGAATTGGGAAGCTGATTTCATAGTGGATCTGTTTTTGATGTTCAAGTAGAAGCTCAAGAGAGTGAAGGCAACACTGTTAAAATGGAGTATGGAAACATTTGGTGATATCTTCAAGCAGTTGGCTATTTTGGAGGACATTGTTAGGGTGAAAGAGATGTTGTTTGAAGAAGATCCTACAATTGAGAACAGGATTGTGCTTCAAAAGGCTCAATCTGAATTGAAGAAATACTTGAGTACTGAGGAGCAGTATTGGAAGCAAAAAGCTGGGATGACTTGGTTCGCTGAAGGAGATAGGAATACAAGTTTCTTTCACAATCATGTCAATGGAAAAATAAATAAATTGCAACTGAAGAGGATCAAAAATGAAAGTGGGGTATGGATTGAAGACCAGGAGCAATTGGCTACAGCTGTAGTGGACTTCTATCAAAAAAAATTCACAAATGAAGGTGATGCATCTGACTTTTCCTTTATCAATAATGTACCTTCGATGTTCACTATGGAATATAATTTGGAACTTAGCAGATTGCCAACAATTGAAGAGGTAAGGACAATAGTTTTTTAGCATAGTGGGGAGAGTGCTAGTGGTCCAGATGGATTCACTGGCCTGTTTTATCAAACATGATGGGATGTTATTGGTGATGGTATACACAACATGGTGCTACACTTCTATGGAGGAGCTGCACTGCCTAAATCCATCACTCACAACAATCTAGTGTTGATGCCTAAGAAAGCTAGAGTTGAGACCTTTTCTGACTTAAGACCTATTAGCTTGAGCAACTTCATTAACAAGGTCTTGTCTAGGGTGTTACATGATAGATTGGAAAGTTTTTTTCCTTCTCTAATATCTCCCAACCAATCCGTATTTTTGAAGGGTAGGAGTATATTTGAGAACATCTTATTGACTAAAGAAATTGTCACTGACATAAGGTTAAAGGGAAAGCCAGCTAGTGTGGTGATCAAGCTTGATATGGCTAAGTCCTATGATAGGGTTTCATGGAAGTACTTATTGCATGTACTAAGGAAGATGGGATTTTCTGAGCACTTCATCAACATGGTGTGGAACATGGTGTCAAATAACTGGTACTCAGTATTGGAGAATGGGCAGTCCTCAGGGTTCTTTAAGTCTACAAAGGGTGTGAAGCAAGGGGATCCCCTATCACTAGCATTGTTCATTCTGTCAGCTGAGGTACTTTCCAGGTCTTTGAATAAGCTATTTGAAGGCAGGTCATTTGTGGGATTTGGAATGCCTAAGTGGTCTGATCCTTTAAACCACTTGGAATATGCTGATGATACTATAATCTTTGCTTCTGCTCATCCCCCATCCTTGTGCAAGATTATGGCAGTGTTGGGGAGCTATGAGAAGATATCAGGCAAGACGATCAACAAAGATAAGAGTTCATACTACATGTATTCAAATATTCCTAATGGATTGTTTTAGGCAGTTGGAGCTATTACAGGATTTGCAAGAGGTAAATTCCCCTTCACATATCTAGGGTGTCCTATTTTTTACACTAGAAGGAGGAAGGAATTGTCACGACCCCAATTCACCCTCCGTGAACATGTCGGGACGACACCTAGTCCCTATAACTAGGTAAGCCTAGCAATGCGGAATAACATAATTTGCGGAATAATTAAATAAAATAAAATAAACAATCTAAAAGAAGGGTTGTATATAAATGCCACTTGGCATATACAATACAAAATAATGCGGAAGTCTATNGGATAAACTTTTCACAAAAGCTGGAATAAGATAGAGACTCCTGGTCTGCGGACGCGGCAGATGTACCTCGAAGTCTCTACTGTATCTCTCAACCTCGGGGATAGTGCGCCTGAGTGGAGGTACCTGGATCTGCACATGAAAAACATGCGCAGGAAAGGGCATGAGTACACCACTGCGGTACTGAGTAAGTGCCAAGCCTAACCTCGGTCGGGTAGTGACGAGGAAGGTCGGGGCCCTACTGAGGTCAAACAATATAATAGGAATTTACAGTATGAAAACAGGCGGTAATAATGATTACAGCAGTGAAATAAGACAGGTCAAACAAGGCAATAACTAAACACAAGAATAGAGTAAACCCGGAATATGTACAGCATAATAACAATGGTAACAATGAGGATCTCCCAGGATACCGTCCTGTAGTCCTTTTCTCAAATGTCCAGTGGATCTCCTGGGTACCGTCTCGTAGTCCATCATCTGTATATCCAAAGGATCTTCCGGGATACCGTCCCGTAGTCCATCATATGTATATTCGAAGGATCTTCCAGGATACCGTCCCGTAGTCCATCATATGTATATCCAAAGGATCTCCCGGGATACCGTCCCGTAGTCTATAAGTAAATATGCAGGGGATATCCCGGGATACCATCCCGTAGTCCCAAAGTAAATATGCAGGGGGATATCCCGGGATACCGTCCCGTAGTCCCAAAGTAAATATGCAGGGGGATCTCCCGGGATACTGTCCCGTAGTCCCAAAGTAAATATGCAGGTGGGTCTCCCGGGATACCGTCCCGTAGTCCCAAAGTAAATATACAGGGGGATCTCCCGGGATACCGTCCCGTAGTCCCAAAGTAAATACGCAGCCACAACAAGAAGACATTCAGATTTAGAGTACAAAATACAAGGCATCAAGTAATTCTAGCCTGACATGCTTCACGTGGTACAATTAAAGCAATTTAAGCAGATAGGCAATTTGGGGAAACTAAGCATGATCTTATAAGCTAACATAGACTATGGTCGCAATTAAAATAAAACAGGTAAGAAAGAAATTCAGTCTGAATAATAAAAGTAAAACCGGATTTTCCACAATTAGCACAAGTACACGCTCGTCACCTCACGTACAAGGCATTCAATAACCAAATATCACATCCTAAGGGGAAAAGGTCCCCCACACAAAGTTAGACAAGCCACTTACCTCGAACCGGCTCAATATCAACTTGAAACCACACGCTTGCCACGAGTATCCGACTCCAAATGACCCAAATCTATACAATTCAATTACATATCGTAAATACATCTCAAGCAACTGATTCTACTATTTAATTCAAAGCTAAGGCGCGAAATTATGTAAAATGACCAAAATGTCCCTCGAGCCCACGACTCGGAATCGGGTAAAAGTTATATTTTTCGGACACCCATTCACTCACGAACTCATTTAACTAGAAACAATCGAAATCCGATGCCAAAAACCCCACAATTTTCCAGAAATTCGGATTTGGGAAACTCATCCCTTTCCTATGGGTTTTCCCCCATTTTTTGATAATTAAACTAAAGAAATCAACAGGAATTAATGGTCTAACAATGGATTAGGATTAGAAAATGTTACCTATGATCCTTCTCTTTAAAACCCACAGAAAATCGCCACTTCTTGAGCTCTTACCCGATTTTCGGAATTATGAACCAAACTCTCGGATTTTTGGAATAAAACACACAGGGATCTCTCACCTGCGGTCCCGATCACTACACCTGCGGAAAAAGCATCGCAGGTGCGGAAGTCACTTAAAATGCACTGGGGCCGCACCTGCGGTCGTTTGGTCGCGCCTGTGGTCCCGCACCTGCGGAACCCAGGTCGCACCTGTGACCACTGGTCAATCACCCCTCTATCGCACCTGCGATCAAGCCCACGCGCCTGCGAGTCCGCACTTGCAGAAAGACCTTCGCATGTGCAAAGACACCAGAAAAGGCATGGTTCAGCAGCAACAATTTCCAAAACTTCACCCGTTAAGCATCCGAAACAACCCCGAGGCCCCCGAGACCTCAACCAAAACCACCAACCAACCCCAACACCTCATTTGAACTACGTCGATCCTTAAAAACACGTCTCTTTACATCAAAAGCATCGATTATGCATAGGTTCAAGCCTAGAAACTTAAGAAAATTCTGAATTCACATCTGACGCCAAAACACATCTAAACTTATCCGAATGACCTCAAATTTTCCACACACATCCCAAATGACATGACGGAACTAATGCAACTTCCGAAATTCCATTCCGACCCTCGGATCAAAAATTCACTATCGGACCGGAAACTCCAAAAATTCAAACTTCGGCATTTCAAACCTAAATGAGCTACGGACTTCCAAAATACATTCTGAACACGCTCCCAACCCCGAAATCACCTAACGGAGCTAACGGAACCATCAGATTTCCATTACGAGGTCGTCTTCACTCTCCGACTACAGGCAACTTTCTAACACTTCAGCTCTCATTTAGGGACTAAATATCCCAAAACTCTCTGAAACTTAAAATCGAACATCCCGACAATTCAATTTAGCAAAAATAGACTTGGGGAAAATAGTTAATAGGGTATCGGGGCATTAATTCTTAAGACTACCGGCCGGTTCGTCACATCCTCCTACACTTAAAAATTTGTTCTTCCTCGAACGATCATAAAGACATACCTGAAGTAGTGAAAAGGTGAGGGTAACTGTTGTGCATATCCTGATCGGTCTCCCAGGTCACCTCCTCGGCCGGCTGACCCTGCCACTGAACCTTTACCGAAGCAATGTTCTTCGACCTGAGCTTTCTGACTTGCCTGTCCAATATAGCTACAGGCTCCTCAACATATGATAGATCCTTGTCCAAGTAGACCGAGCTGAAATCCAAGACATGGGACGGGTCACCATGATACCTCCGGAGCATCGAAACATGAAATACCAGATGAATTCCTGCCAAGCTGGGAGTTAGGGCAAGCTCATAAGCCACCTCCCCAACACGCCTCAATATCTCAAAAGGGCCAATAAACCTCGGACTCAACTTCCCTTTCTTCCCAAATCTCATAAAGCCCTTCATAGGCGAAACCCGAAGCAGAACCCGCTCTCCGACCATATATGAAACATCACGAACCTTCCGGTCCGCGTACCTCTTCTGTCTGGACTGAGCTGTACGGAGTCTATCCTGAATCACCTTGACCTTCTCCAATGCATCCTGAACCAACTCTGTGCCCAATAGCCTGGACTTACCCGGCTCAAACTAACCCACCGGAGATCTGCACCTCCTACCATATAAAGCCTCACACGGCGCCATCTGAATGCTGGATTGATAACTGTTGTTGTAAGCAAACTCTGCCAGTGGCAAGAACTGATACTAATACCCTCCAAAATCAATCACACATGCACGGAGCATATCCTCAAGAATCTGAATAGTGCGCTCGGACTGTCCGTCCGTCTGGGGGTGAAACGTTGTGCTCAACTCCACCCTGGTACCTAACTCCTGCTGAATGGCTCTCCAGAACCGTGAAGTAAACTGAGTACCTCTGTCGGAAATAATAGAAACTGGAATACCATGCAGATGAATGATCTCCCAAATATAAATCTCCGCCAACTGCTCCGATGAATAAGTAGTCAGTACCGGAATGAAATGGGCTGTTTTGGTCAGCCGATCAACAATCACCCAAATAGCATCATGCTTCCTTAAAGTCCGAGGAAGTCCAACCACAAAGTCCATGGTGATCCTCTCCCACTTCCACTCTGGAAGCTCAATCTGCTGAAGTAACCCTCACGGTCTCTGATGCTCACATTTGACCTGTTGACAATTGAGGCACTTGGCTACAAACTCTGCTATATCCTTCTTCATCCTTCGCCACCAATAGTGCTGCCTCAAATCCTGATACATCTTCACCGTACACGGATGGATGGAATATCGCGAACTATGGGCCTCTGTTAAGATCAACTCCCGAAGCCCATCAACATTGGGCACATAAATCCGGCCCTGCATCCTCAATACCCCGTCATATCCAATGGTCACATCTCTGGCATCATCGTGCTGGACCGTGTCCCTGAAGACAAGTAAATGAGGATCATCATACTGCCGCTCCTTGATACGGTTGAATAAGGAAAACCGAGAAACCACACAAGCCAATACCCGACAAGGCTCAGAAAGATCCAATCTCACGAACTGACTGGCTAAGGATTGAACATCTAAGGCTAGAGGCTTCTAAGCTGCATGAAGGTATGCCAAACTCCCCAAACTCTCGCCCGGCGACTCAAGGCGTTGGCCACCACATTGGCCTTCCCCAGGTGGTATAATATAGTGATGTCATAGTCCTTTAGCAACTCTAACCATCTACGCTGGCGCAAATTTAGATCCTTCTGCTTGAATATGTGCTGCAAACTCCGGTGGTCAGTATAAATCTCACAAGGCACACCGTACAAATAATGACGCCAGATCTTCAAGGCATGAACAATGGCAGCTAACTCAAGGTCATGGACAGGGTAATTCTTCTCATGTATCTTCAACTGTCTGGACGCGTAAGCAGTCACCCTACCGTCCTTCATCAACACCGCTCCAAGGCCAACTCGCGAGGCATCACAATAAACTGTATAAGACCCCGAACCAGTAGGCAATATGAAGATTGGGGTTGTAGTCAAAGTTGTCTTGAGCTTCTGAAAGCACACCTCACACTCCTCTGTCCACTGAAATGGAGCACCCTTCTGGGTCAATCTAGTCATAGGGGCTGCAATCGATGAAAATCCTTCCACAAAACGGCGATAGTAACCCGCTAAGCCAAGGAAACTGCAAATATCTATAACTGAGGACGGCCTGGGCCAACTCTGCACGGCCTCTACCTTCTTCGGATCCACTCGAATGCCCTCACTCGATACCAAGTGGCCAAAGAATGCCACAGAACTCAACCAAATCTCACATTTTGAGAAATTTGCATACAACTTCTTCTCTCTCAAGGTTTGAAGCACTGTCCTCAGGTGCTGCTCATGATCTTCCCGACTCCGGGAGTAAACAAGGATATCATCTCTGAAAATAATGACGAACAAGTCGAGATATGGCCTGAACACAATGTGCATCAAATGCATAAATGTTGCGGGGGCATTAGTCAGCCCGAATGACATAACTAGAAACTCGTAATGGCCATACCGGGTCCTGAAAGCAGTCTTCGGGATATTCGGCTCCCGAATCTTCAACTGATGGTAACCTGAGCGCAAATCAATCTTAGAAAATACATGTGCGCCCTGAAGCTGGTCAAATAGATCATTAATACGAGGCAAGGGATAACGGTTCTAGACTGTAACCCTGTTCAACTGGCGATAATCAATACATATGCGCATAGAACCATCTTTCTTTTTCACAAATAAGACAGGAGCACCCCAAGGTGAAACACTGGGTCGAATAAAATCCTTATCAAGCAATTCTTGTAACTGATCCTTCAACTCCTTCAACTCAGGAGGAGCCATACGGTACGGAGGAATAGAAATGGGTTGAGTGCCCGGCAACAAGTCAACTCCAAAATCAATGTCTCTATCGGGCGGCATGCCCGGAAGATCAGCTGGAAACACACCGGGATAATCCCGTACCACTGGAACTGAATCAACAGAAGGGGTATCAACACTGAAATCTCTTACATAAGCCAAATATGCGGTACACCCCTTCTCAACCATACGCTGAGCTTTAAAAAAAGAGATAACTCTACTGGGAGTGTGATATAAAGTACCACTCCACTCAACACGCGGAATACCTGGCATAACCAGCGTCACGATCTTAGCGTGACAATCAAGAATAGCATAATGGGGCGACAACCAGTCCATGCCCAAGATAATATCGAAATCCACCATATCGAGTAACAATAAATCCGCACTGGTCTCAAAACCACGAATAGTAACCAAACACGACCGATAAACGCGGTCCACAACAAGAGAATCTCCCACAGGAGTAGAAACATAAACAGGAGAACCCAAAGAATCTCGGGTCGTACCCAAATATGGAGCAAAATAAGAAGACACATAAGAATACGTGGAGCCTGAATTGAATAGAACCGATGCATCTCTGTGACAAACCAGTATAATACCTGTGATGACAGAATCAGAGGCAACAACCTAGGCACGAGCAGGAATAGCATAATATCTGGCCTGGCCTCCCCCTCGAGGGAGACCTCTACCTCCCCGACCTCCGCCCCTAGCTGGCTGGGCAGAAGAGGTAGCAGCTGGAGCTGTGATCATGGCCTGAGAACTCTGCTGAGCACGCTGTGGCTGAAAAGTCTGGGAAGATGCACCCCTACTGAGTCTGGGGCAGTCCCTAACCATATGGCGTGTATCACCACACTCGAAACAAGCTCTGGGAGGACGTGGTGGCTGTGACTGGATAGGGCTAGGTCTGCTAGATGACCTCTGAAAGCACCCCGCGCAGGAGGCGTGCTAGAAACTGGAGGTGCATAGTAAGGCTCCTGAGGTCTGGGTGGAGCTGGGGTACCACTGGCTGCTGGAAGAGCTGAATGAACTGGGCGGACCATATAACCCCTACCATGACGACCTGTTGCTGGGGTACGGGCACCAGAATAGTTGACCGACTCTCGAGATCTCTTGGCCTCCCTCTCCTCTCGCTCCCTAGCGAGCATACTCTCGATCCTCCTAGCAATGCTCACTACCTGCTGATAAGGCATGTCCATCTCCAACTCTCGAGACATGCTAGATCTGATGGGTGGGATAAGACCCTCAATGAACCGGCGAACCCTCTCGCGGACAGTATCAACCAAATCCGGTGCATGCCTAGCCAATCTGGTGTAACGGATAGCATACTCTGAAGTTGTCATAGCACCCTGGCGCAAATGCTCAAAATCTGCGCCCCCTCGTGCAATAAACAACATAAACATGACACGAAATGTCCCCTCGTGCAATAAACAACATAAACATGGCACGAAATATCCCCTCGTGCAATAAACAACATAAATATGGCATGGAATGTCCCCTCGTGCAATAAACAACATAAACATGGTACGGAATACCCCCTCGTGCATAATAACATAAAACAACAGTTGGCATGGAAATCAACAAATAAGAAACCTTAAATGCACGGAATCATCAACAAGAATAATACCGTCCCGGCAAGGGACACAGCTATAATCAATCCTACACATGTGTATAATCCAACATAATGTTCCTCAACTGATCAACTACTCAACAATACCCACATCTAAGAATTTCCACCAAATGAATAGCTATCAAAATTGATATTAAGCCCATAAACATAGTAAAAGCCAAACTATATCATATAATTGCAAATTTCCGACTCACGGTCATGCTTGACAACAACATATAGGTACTCGTCACCTCACCTATACATTGAACATGGAATAAACACGTAGCAATTAAGACTCAATACCTATTCCCTCAAGCTAAGGTTAGGCCAAACACTTACCTCGGCTTCAAGAATGCAAATCAAGCCTCTACCACCGCTTTTCCTCTCGAATCCGACTCCGAAACAATTGTATCTAGACATAATCAACTCAATAATATCACTAATTATTCAACAATTCAATTCCAAAGCCTAATTATAGATTTCCCAACATTCTTCCAAAATTTCCAAAATTCGACCCCGGGCCCGCTTGGTCGAAACACGAGGTTCGGACCAAAACCCGTTCACCCATTTCCCCACGAGCTCGAATATACAATTTGTTTTGAAATCCGACCCCAAAACGAGGTCAAATTCCCAAAAATTCGAAAAGCCCTAACTCTACCCAAAGACCCAATTTTCTACCTTTAATTCCATGATTTTAGGCCTAGAATCTAATAAATGTTGATGGAAATGGAAGAAAACAAAGTTATAATTACTTACCTAAGAGGCTATGGTGATGGAGCTCTTCAAAGGTCGTCTATGGGGTTTGGGGAAGAAGAAGCTTGAGAGAAATGGGTTAAGTCCCGTGTAAGTATTCTGTTTTGGGGTTTTAAAATGACTGGCGATCTTACTCAGTGCGTTCGCGGAACGTGCCCCACGTTCGCACAGGCTATCCTAATCTACCCTCCGCGATTGCGCCCAAACAGGTGCATTCGCACAAGCTTAGCACCAACCATCCCCCAGACCTCCTAACCTTGTGCGTTCGCGACTAGCTTACTGCGTTCGCATAGGGTCATCTCCCTATAGGTCTACGATCGTGTCCAAATGGTTGCGTTCGCATAGAGCATAGCTTACCCTGACCCCTAGAACCCACGCTACCCTGTGCATTCGCACTCCCTTGAGTGTGTTCGCATAGGGAAATTCCCTGGACACCAGATGACAACAATAACACTAGAAATTTTAAGTTCAAAACACCCCGACACATATCCGAAACACACCCAAGCCCTCGGGGCTCCAAACCAAATATACACACAACTTCAAAAATATCCTACGGACTTATTCAAGTAATCAAAACACCGAAATAACATCATAAACATCGAGTTAAACCTCGAAATCAATAAAATTCCTTTAAACTTCAAAAACATCTAATTTTTCCATTTTTAGTCTGAATCACCTCAAACTGAGTCTGTTTCTTACCAAATTTCACCGATAACACATAATAATAATATTGAACCTGTTCCGGGCTCCGGAACCATAATACAGGCCCGATAACACAGGTTTCACATCAAATCTCATTTTCAAAAACCTTTATATTTTTCAAAAAATAATTTTCTTCAAAAATTCATTTCTTGGACTTGGCACTTCGGAATTCGATTCCGGGCATACGCCCAAATCCCATATTTTCCTACGTACCCTTGGGGACCGTCAAATCACGGGTCTGGGTCCGTTTACCAAAAATATCATTTTTATCAATTTTTCATATAACGGCTTCCTGGCTACACGCCCGGGCTGCGCATGCAAATTGAGGTGAGATATAAGGAGGTTTTCACGGCCTCGGAACACAGATTTAGCTAAAATTCACGGATGACATTTTGGGTCATCATATACTCTACCAAAACCCTATCTTGGTGGCTACTCAACCTAACCCTAGGTCACTCCTATAAAAAGGTTACGCATTCCCTTAACAAAAGATCTCAAAAAATAGATATCATCTCGAAAATCCCATAAACTCACGGGATATTCACAAAGAGATCAAGAAGTGACCGGATATTTCTTGATAATCAAATAATTAAAGAAGACCCACAACAAACTTCATGGATATCAAATAAATCCATGAAAGCCCGCATTATCCTACGTTCGAGAAATACACTGCTCCAGCCCACGAATCACGGAGATAATGAGGAGAGAAAATCAAGGGAACAAACAGAATTGTACCCGCATCATTTTATCAATAAAATTATGTTTCTTCATATTTATATTGTGGTTGAAATTTATTTTTGTATCACATATAATTTATTGCAAACAAATTGGCACGCCCAGCGGGACCAGTTCTTCCCTTTACTTCCTCCTGTAAATCAAAAAATCCAAGTTTCAAAATCATTTGTTGCGATGGTTGAGTACTTCAAGTCTCGTCTTCAAGTTTTGGCAAGCCTACACTCGGACAAGCTTTGAAGTAGGGAGCATTTGTAGACATCAAACTAACGGATCAAGCTAAATCCTAAATTCAAGATACTACAAGACGACTCTTAAAATTTTAGGAGTCTATTAGGGTTGCTTGGAGGCTACTCTACCAAAACTCTAGCTTGGTGGCTACTCAACCTAACCCTAGCTCACTCCTATAAAAAGGGTTATGCATTCTCTTAATAAAAGATCTCAAAAAATGGAGATCATCTCGAAAATCCCATAAACTCACGAGATATTCACAAAGAGATCAAGAAGTGGCCAGATAATTCTTGATAATCAAATAATTCAAGAATATCCACAACAAACTTCATGGATATCAAATAAATCCATGAAAGCATGCATCATCCTACGTTCGAGAAATATGCTGCTCCAGCCCACGAATCACAGAGATAATCAGGAGAGAAGAATCAAGGGAACAAACAGAATTGTACCCGCATCATTTTATCAATAAAATTATGTTTCTTCATATTTATATTGTGGTTGCAATTTATTTTTGTATCACATATAATTTATTGCAAACAATATGATTTTGCATATCAAAGTCCTAAATAATAGGCTATTGATTAAATGATTGTCCCTAAATATTAGAAAAATAATTAATGACTATTCCTAAATATTAGAAAAATAACTAAAATTACTACTCTGTCCAATATAATATATACTCTTAAAGGGCTAAAAAAGGTGAACGACATTTCGCTAAGGACCTTCGTACTTTTAATATAGTACTAGTTTTTATGTACGTGTGTTGCACGTGGGCCTTCAGTCAACTACAATTTTCTAATGTGGAAATCAGTATAGTACAAAATAAAATTTGAATTTAGCTACGAAGTTCGTCGTGGATCCGCCGCTAACAGAACTTTCTAGTGATCTGATTAATCTGTCACTAAATAGGATTAGCAACAGATTTTGTAGTTTAGCTACAGAATTTGTTTGTCGTTAATTTCAATTTTTTTAGTAATATTATTACATTAACATAATACTTAAATATGAAATGAATAGATATCGTTTGAACTACATAAGGTTGTTCGTACGAGAAAACATGTTGTTGTAGTATGGTCCAACATATAGGATTATTTAACATGTAATTTATTTATTATTATTGCATCAAATAAGCGTAGTTATTTTGAGATAAAATTAAAAGGATTAGTGAAAAAATAAAAGGATCAAAAGTAACGTCTCAAGGTAAGCATTAACCAAATAATATTCGATACATAATCGGTTTGCTATTGTGAAATTTTTATAGACCCTTAACATATTGGATTGGTGCAACATAGTTTTAATGTAGAGTTTCGGATAGATCTTACACCTTATGAAAAAAAAAAAAAGTGTTTTTGATTGTCTGGGAGTTAACCAATGAACTTGATATAGTGGGAGTATAATATGTGGTTTATTCATATTTAGTTATGTATCCAAATTTTTCGATGAAACTATATTCTTTTGTTAATTATAAATTGATCTACATAGTTACCTCAAGTAGAAAACAAATCATGTTCATACTAATCATAAAAGAACTTCAAAAGAGTAATTTTTTTGTGTCATAAGTACTAAAACATATGGATGAGACTCATTGAACCACTCAACTAACGGAAATGGCTTATTTATGTTATTTATTAAAAGGCCGGCCTATACAAAAGTATAATGGTAGTGGCATGGATAGGCCGACCTTTTAACGGATGGCATAAATAGGTCATTTCCGTTAGTTGAATGGTATTTTTAGGCCTTTTCTGAATTTAGAAATACTTAACAATACTATATTGAAGAAAAGAGATTATGGGATCAGATAAAGAGGTTGAAACAGTTATTGTGAACCAATGCTAACACCTTCTTATTGCGCTGAACAAAGAAGAGGTAGTATTACTTGGGTAAAAACTTACCTGCATCGGGTGTTTACACTCGACTAATAAATATTTGACAAATGACATTATATTTAAATACACGATAGTTAACTATAGTTAATCACTAATAGTTGTAGTTAAATATAGTGTCATTTGTCAAATATTTATTAGTCGGGTGCAAACACCCGATGCGAGTAAGTTTTTTATATAGTCTATATGGAGATTGTATTCTACATTATGTTTATAGCTTAAAAAAAGTTCCTACTATTAGTTGGTTACAAATTCCTATAGTTAAGGCACTAAATAAACTGCAGATTTTGTCCAACATTCTGTTATTCTTTTTGGAGTTGGTTTTGAACTCCTATATTTTAGGCATTAAATGTTACCATATTACCCAACGTTTTATTTTTCTTTCAAAGAAATAATTAATTTTGAAGGGTATTAAAGTCATCTGATTTTTCAAGGGTATTTTTGTCGTGCAACATTAAGTGTAGAATATTCGTGCTTTTATAATAACTAGTTTCTGTTAACGCGCGTTGCACGTTTATCTTCCGCGTTTATTATAAAGTTTATATTGCAAAATAGTGAACTAAAGAGGTACCTTAAAAGCTACATCATATTAGAAAATATTTGTGGTACCAAAGCAAGGAAAGTTAATCAATCATGTAAGGACTCAAATTTAAAATAGTGCAAATTTTAAACTTAAATAGAGTTAAAATTAATATGGAACGCTTATTTTCATGGTGTTTTGTTATTTATCTCTTACAGCTTGTTTGGATTGTTGTTATATGTCGTTTCATAATATATTGTAGTGTTTGATGCAATACAATGTGTAACAACAATCTAAACAAGTTGTTAGTGTTTTTGTAGAGGTTGTAGACATTGTATTAGGCTATATTCAATAAATTTTGAAAAAGGGCTCCAATTTTTTCCTAGACTATAATATATTCTGATGAAATATATTTTTTTTTATAAAAATACAACTATGTAAGGTAATTTTCCTACTAAAAAGGAATTGCTGAAACCAAGGAACATTGGTTATGCCGTTATATTAAATTCTTATTAATTAAATAAAATGCAAAATAAGAGGACAGTATATTTGCCACCGAGCAAATACGTAAAGTTAATTAAGATAATATAGCTCCATAATGGTATATGAGATATGTCGAATGAATTTTCTACTCCACATTTGATGGTAGAAGCATGTAACATCTAATGTAATTAGCAAAAACTATTCTTGCTAAAACATATAGAAGAACTTTAAAACAATTGACCAAACATAATAGAGTAAATATATATATATCCACAAAATCTCCGAATAAAGCACAACATATGTACATCTACTCTCGTCCGACGCGTTTAAAAATACGTGATGATTATAGCTACTTTCATTACTGAAATACTAACTCCACAATAGAAATACATGCACTTTCAATAAAGAGTACTAGATAAACGTTACGTCATAGATCTCTTTATTTCAGCATCGCATCAACCTTTACAAAGTTATTAGTTAATACAAGGGGCAAAGAGAAATAGTAGTATCTAAATAAACAAGCGATGCAATAATTAAATATGATGCAATCTGTAATTAGTGCCAAGAAAAAGGTGCATGCACCTTACTTGTGTCAATGGCTAATTTATTGTACATTATAGTTACGAATCTATTTGTTGTCTTGCTAATAAATAACTTACGATTCCTTATTCAACCCTAAAATGTTGAGATACATTACATTTTTGTACACTAATAGTAAAAAAATATTATAGATTGAAGGTTAAAAAGGTCATTTAACTATTTATGGGTATTTTAGTATTTTAACTTTCACTTTGCGGCTTTCCGTTTATAATAATAATATATATAGAGAGAGAGAAAGCGCGCAGAAAGCAGAAACAAAATGAAGTGCGGAAAGATGTCTGCTTGGCTAAGTCTTAGCCAACTTCTATTTAGAAAAATTATGTGGTGGTCCTCCAATGAAACTGGTTTTAGCTTAATGTCTATGTAATTAAATTTTTTAATAAACAGACTCCTCATCTTTTTCTTGTGTGCCAAATGATATATTTGTCCCTTTAGCTCCTTCTTCATCTTCTCTTCTTCTTGGCCAAGAACACCATAATTCTTTAATTTTGGAGCTGAAAATTTGAAGCTAATAGTTAATTATTGTTAAATCATTTGAATATTGATTATTCATATTTGAACTAAAAATCTAAAAATCGCACTGTTGGTTCTTTGAAAGTGTTTAAGAAGACAAAGTGAGTCTTCTTGATTTGAGAGTTATTTGACTAAATTGCTAACTGGGGATCGTTTCTGCTAGTATTTGAAGGCTTATTTTTTTTAATTTGAGATCATCCGAGCAGATTTGGGGTGGTTGTACATAAAATTATGCCTATCAGATAGACTTGATGAATAATTTAACAAATAGGTTGATCGTAAATAACACAAAATTACGTCGATCTAGTTGAGTTTGGTGAACGAACAATCACAAAATCATGCTAACGGGTAGAGCTTGTGAACAATAAAGGTAAAGTAAATATAGCGTAAACTCAAGTGACCCGGTAGAGAAAGCCCTAAAGAGCTACGCGGTTATGGAGATCATTTATTAAATACATTCAAAGAGGGAAGCAATATTTAAAGACCAGTCCCTTGGGCCATCCCTGTCAATCACCCCAGCTATTTGCACATTTCTGAAAAGATAAATCTGGTACATCCTTTCATAATAAGAGTAACAATTTGGGGAGACTGAACAATAATTCATAGTGAA